>PVKU01007078.1:43116-84133 GCA_004027475.1 Anoura caudifer | reverse complement strand
TGGCAGTCTCCCTGTGTTTGTTTTTATGTATTAGGTAGAACTGTTATGACTCCCTGTCTTGGTATGTGGCCTAATGTAGTAGGTATCCTAGGTATCCTGCAGGGTCCAGTGGCACAGCCTCCCCTATCACCCAAGCTGTGTACTCGAGGTGCACCCTTCATGTGGGCTGAGTACACCGTCCTCTTGTAGTTGAGTCTTGGTTGCTGTTGGCAGATCAATGGGAGGGATTTACCCAGGCCTATCAGCTGCAAGGATTGGCTGTGAACACTGACCACCAACCTCCACCCTCTGTGGAGGATCAGCTGTGCAGGGGCAGGGTGGTGGTGCTCTGACATGGTCTGTAGCTGTCCACTGGGTGCACTGGCCCCTGGGATTTCCTTGGTGGTGCAGACTAAGGTTGGCCCCGCTCTGTGTTTTGCCTGGGGCCACTGTGCCTGAGCTATAAAAGCAATCTGAGATGGCTGCTACTTGTGCTGGGCTTGGAGATTTCCAGGTGAAGCCAAATGGTAAATTTAGGCTGCTAGTTCTGGGCCTGGGGTTCACTGAGGTCAGCTGTTGCTTATTTGAGAGCATTTAGGAAGTTGTGAAGCAGGAGTCACCATTCACATGGAAAAGCAGTTTGGGTGGGCCCATAAGTTGGGTCGGGTGGAGTCTCTGGGGATCTCCAAGGTGGGTCAAACAGTGTTAGCCATGTGGATAGAATCCTAGATACAGCACCAGTCTGCCAGCTCTGTGGGGGGAGGGTTTAGAAAAGGGACAATGGCCTCTGTTTGCCTTGATGCCAGACACATCAGCCTCCCTCCAGCATGTCACTGATGCCCCTCAAGCTGCCACCCCATCACTGGAGCCCAGAGGGAGTGATTCTGAGTAGGTAAGTCCCCATGTGGGTTCTTTAAGAGGAACTACTTGGGGCTCCAGAAGTTTCTTCCACTGACTCAATCCCTGCTGGCTTTTGCATCCAGAAGTTGTAGGGACTTATCTTCCCGGCACTAGAACCCTGGGCTGGGTGGCCTGGTGTGGGACTGGGACTCTTTGCTCTTGAAATATCCCTCCTGAATTTTTATCCACCACACGTGGATGTGGGACCAGCCTGCTTCACATCTGCGCCCCTCCTACCAGTCTAGATGGATGTGGTTTCTCTAAGTCCGTAGTTGTCAGACTTCCATTCAACTCAATTTTTATCAGCTCTGAGTGATGTTTGTTGTATGTTTTAGTTGTAATTTTGATGTGGTTGTGTGAAGAGGTGAGCTGTGTCTGCCTGTGCTGCCATCTTGACAGGAAGTCTCAATAAAATTTTTATATTGATTACATGCTGAAATTAAAATGTCTTGGCAATGTTAAGCCAATTAAAACATTAACATTAATTTCACTTTCACAATACTTTTATTTTTTAATTAAAAATTAAATTTATTGGGATAACATTGGTTAATATAGCATATGTTTCAGGTGTATAACTTCATAATATGATATCTGTATACTTAATTGTGTGCTCACTACCCAAAGTCTAGTCTCCTTCCATCACCATATATTTGACCCCCTTTACCCTTTTTCCCACCCCTGCTCCCTTCCCCTCTAGTGACCACTATTCTGTTATCTGTGTCTATGAGTTTGTGTTTTTTGTTTGTTGCTTTCTGTTTTATATCCGTGTATGGGTAAAATGATATGATTCTTGTTGTTTTCTGATTGACTTATTTCACATAGCATAATACTCTCAGGATCTATCCATGTTGTCACAAATGGCATTTATTTCATCTTTTTTTGTGGCTGAGTAGTATTCCATTGTATAGATGTATAACATCTTTATCCCACCATCCACTGAAGGAGGCTTGTGTTGCTTCCACGTCTTGGCTACTATGAGTAATGCTGCAGTGAACAGGGGGGTACATATGTCTTTATGAATAAGTGATTTCAAATTTCTTGCATAGATACTCAAGAGAGGGATTGCTGGGTCATATGATAGCTTTTTTCTTAATGTTTTGAGGAACCTCCATACTTTTCCACAGTGGCTGTCCCAATTTACATTCCCAGCAACAGTGCATGTTGGGGGTTCCATTTTCTCCACATTCTTCCCAATATTTGGTAATTTTGTCTTATTGATAGTAGCCATTTTAATGGGTGTATGATGATATTTAATTGTGGTTTTGATTTTTATTGTCCTTATAGCTAGTGATGTTGAGCATTTTTCATATATCTCTTGGGCACTTGTATGTATGTCTTGGAAAAATGTCCATTCAGGTCCTCTGTCCACTTTTTAATCAATTTTTGTTATTGTTGAGTTGTATGAGTTCTTCATACATTTTGATATTAGCTCCTTATTGAAGATATCATTTGCAAATGTCTCCTCCCATTCAGTTGGTTGCCTTTTCACTTTGTTTGTGGTTTCTTTTGCTGTGCAGAAGCTTTTTAGTTTGATGCAGTAACATTCATTTATTTTGCTTTTACTTCCCTTTGAGGCCAGGTTCACAAAGACCCCTTACGACCAAGGTCCATAAGTTCAGTGCCTATGTTTTTTTTCTATGAATTTTATTTTAACAACACTTTAAAAACACTTTTTAAACTAGAAAATTTAAAACAACATAAATGGTTTGCACTATAATTCTGTCAGACAGCAATGAGCTAGAATATGAATCCAGGAAATACACGTTTGGAGCACAGGCTTTTGATTACTACTTTATATATTGTTGGCCCCTTGAGTACAAAGGTGTGTCATTCACCCCTGTGGAGGGTGGAGGATGGAGCAAACTGAGGAGTTCCCTAGAATATCAGACTCATCTTCCCCAAATGCCTGGTATCTTCTATAAGACCTTCTTCTACCCAGAGTGGCCCTTTGGATACAATGGACCTTTCAACAACTTCGGCTGACAAAGAGTTTCTATATCATCAGGAGAACAAAGTTTGCTTCATTCCCATTACTGCCGAAGTTGTAATCCATTCATTCAACAAAGGCTTACTGAATTCCTGATGTATGCCAGGCACTGTTCTACTGAGGATACAATAGTGAACAAAACATACAATAACTACTGCCCTCGTGGAGTTTATATTCTATTGAGGGAGGCAAAAATAAAAAATATAAATATATAAAATTACAGGAACTTAGACAGTAGTGAATGCCAAGAAGAAACAAAAAAGAAGGTGAACGGGAAGTATTGGGAACTGTATTAGTTTCTTGTAGCTGCTGTAACAGATCACTACAAATGTAGGGGCTTGAAATACTCCATATTTATTATCATGCAGTTTTGGAGGGCAGAAGCCTAAGATGGGTTTGCAGGGCTGTGTTCTTTCTGGAGGCTGTAGGGGAGAACCCCTTTCCTTGCCTTGTCCAGCTTCTAAAGGCAGCCCCCCACACTCCTTCACGCCTGACCCTGCATCACTTCAGCCTGTGCTTGTTGTCACATCTTCTCTGACTCTGACCTTCCTGCCTCCCTCCTCTGAGGATCCTTGTCATTGGATTGGGCTCATCCAGATGATGTCCTCATCTCAAAATCTGTAATTTAATCACATCTGTAACATCCGCAACCCCTCTTTTGTGATGTGAGACACATTCACAGGTTCTGGGGATTAGGATGTGGATGTCTTTGTGGAAGGGAGGGCATTATTCTGTCTACCACAGAAATTAAAATTTTATTATTATATTTTATTAATTATGCTATTACAGTTGTCCCAATTTTCCCCTTTAGTCACCCTCTACCCAGCACCCCCAACTCCCTGCCTACAGTGATCCCCTTTCCTTTGTTCATGTACATGGGTCTTGCATGTAAGTTTTTTGGCAACTCCATTTCCTATACTTGCTCTTAACGTCCCCCTGTCTATTCTGTAACTACCAATTTGTAGTTCTCAACCCCTGCACCTTTCCCTCATTCCCCCGGAACCCCCTCCCCACTGGTCACCATCCCAATGCTCTCCATATCTATGATTCTGTTTCTGTTTTATTTTTTAAAAGATTTTATTTATTTATTTTTAGAGAGAGGGGAAGGGAGGGAGAAAAGAGGGAGAGAAACATCAGTGTGTGGTTGCCTCTTACGTGCCCCCAACTGGGGACCCGGCCTGCAACCCAGGCATGTACTCTGACTTGGAATTGAACTGGCAACCCTTTGGTTTGCAGGCTGGCACGCAGTCCACTGTGCCACATCAGCTAGGGCTATTTTTTCTTTAAACATTTTATTTATTTATTTGTTTGTTTAGAGGGGAAGGGAGGGAGAAAGAGAGAAACATCAGTGTATGAGATACATTGATCAGTTGTCTCTTGTGTGCCCCCAGCTAGGGACCTGGCCCACAATCGAGGCACATTCCCTGACTGGGAATCAAACCAGTGACCTTTAGGTTCGAAGACTGGTGCTCAGTCCACTGAGACACACCAGCCAGGGTGCTTAGTTTATTTTTTACGTTCAATTGATTATAGTTATGTATTTATTGCTGTTTTAATACTCATAGTTTTGATCTTCTTTTTCTTTATATTTCCCTTTAACATTTCATGTAATAATGGTTTGGTGATGATGAACTCCTTTAGCTTTACCTTGTCTGGGAAGCACTTTATCTATCTTTCAATTCTAAATGATAGATTTGCTGGATAGAGTAATCTTGGTTTCATCACTTTGAATACTTGCCAATCCCTTCTTCCTGCAAAGTTTCTTTTGAGAAATCAGTGGACAGTCTTATGGGAACTCCTTTTTAGGTAATTATCTGCTTTTCTCTTGCTGCTTTTAAGATTCTCTCTTTATCTTTAACCTTTGGCATTTTAACTATGATGTGTCTTGGTGAGGTCCTCTTTGGATCCAACTTGATTGGGAGTCTCTGTGCTTCCTGGACTTGTATGTCTATTTCCTTCACTAAATCAGATAAGTTTTCTTTTATTATTTTTTCAAATAGGTTTGCAATTTCTTGCTCTTCCTCTTCTTTCTGGGACACCTAAGATTCAAACGTTGAAACATTTGAAGTTGTCCCAGAGGCTTCTTACACTATCCTCTATCCTCAACTTTTTGTATTCTTTTTTCTTCTTGCTATACTGATTGATGTGTTTTTCTTCTTTATGTTTCAAATCATTGATTTGATTCTCAGCTTTATCCACTCTGCTGTTGATTCCCTGTAAATTGTTCTTTTTTCAATTAGTGTCTCCTTCCTTTCTGATTGGATCATTTTTATACTGTTGAAGTACTCACTGAGTTCCTTGAGCATCCTTATAACCAGTGTTTTCAACTCTGCATCTGATAGGTTGTGTACCTCCATTTGTTAATCCTTTTTCAGGAGTTTTGATCTGTTCTTTAATTTGTACCATGTTTCTTTGCCTCCTCATTTTGGCAGCCTCCCTGTGTTTGTTTCTATGTGTTAGGTAGAGCTGCTTTGACTCCATGTCTTGGTAGTGTGGTCTAATGTAGTAGATACCCTGTCCTACCCCCACTGGTAGAGTCCAGTGGCACAGCCTCCTCTATTCCCCAAGCTGGGCACTCAAGGTGAGCTCTCCATGTGGGCT
This sequence comes from Anoura caudifer, assembly GCA_004027475.1. Classification (NCBI taxonomy): domain Eukaryota; kingdom Metazoa; phylum Chordata; class Mammalia; order Chiroptera; family Phyllostomidae; genus Anoura; species Anoura caudifer. The sequence continues at coordinate 78,666 of PVKU01007078.1, read as the reverse complement.
GAGTACTCCCTTCTCTTGTAGATGAGCCTTAGTTGCTATCAGTAGGTCAATGGGAGGGACTTACTCAGGCCAAACAGCTGGTAGGACTGGCTGTGCCCACTGGCCAGCAACTACCTCCCTCAATGGCTTGTGGAGGTGGTCAGATGGTGGTGCTCTAACATGATCTGTAACAGTCTGCTGGGTGCACAGGCTCTGGGGGTTCCCATGTGGTACAGACCAAGGTCAGCCTTCACCTGTGTTCTGTCTGGGGCCCCTTGCCATAAACTATAAAGTAAACCATAGGTGGCTGCTGCTAGTGCTGGCCCTGGGGACACTCAGTGAGAGGTATGGGGCTGGGCTCAGCTGTTGCTTCTTTGATCATATTTAGGAAGGTCTGAAGCCTGTGCCTCACCTAACCCTTCATATGGAAAAGCCACTGTTTCCAGCTTTGGTGGGTTTGTAAATTGGATGGGGTGGAGCCTATGAGCCAGGTTGATGGAGACTCAGATACAGTGCCTTTGCATGGGTGGGCTCAGAAAAGGAACAATGGCCACTGTCCAGGAGGTGGCTGTCCCCCAGCTCTCACCCTGATGCAGGACACTTCAGTTCCTCCCCACATGTTACTGGTGCTCCTCAAGGTGCTGCCCCAGTACTAGAGCCCCAAGGGAGTGAGTCTGAGTAAATTTGTGCATTGGCCCTCCAAGAGGAGATGCCTGACAATCCCTCAGTTTCTTCCACTGACCCAAATCCTACTGATTTTTACAGCCAGAAGTTTGGGGACTTATCTTCCTGGCACTGGAACCCTGGGCTAGGTGGTCTGGTGTGGGGTTGGGATCCTTAACTCGTGAGATATCTCTCCATTTTATATCCAGCACATGTAGATTTGGGACCAGCTCATTTCATGTCTCTGTGTCTCTGCCCCGCCTACCCATCTGGATGAATATGTTTTCTTTAATTCCTTAGTTGTTAGACTTCCATACAGCTTGATTTTCTGACTTTCTGAGTGATATTTGTTCTGTAGTTTAGCTGTAATTTTGCTGTGGTTGTGTGATGAGGTGAGCTGTGTTTACCTAGGCCTTCATCTTGGCCAGAAGTGTTCTGATTTTTCTTCAAGACTGAAATTTTAGATAAGGTAGCCAGGGAAGGATTCATTGAGATGACATTTCAGTAAAGTCCTGAAAGAAGTGAGAGAGGGAGTCATGAAGATACCTGTGGCAAGAGCCTTCCTGGCAGAGGAAAAAGCATGTGCAAAGGTCCTGAGGTGAAGGTATGGTTGGTGTGTTTGAAGACCATCAGAGAAGCCACAATGTCTGCAGCAGAGAGATCTGAGGGCAGAAAGGTAATATGGGGGATGGGGTGGGAGAGGCAGATTGTGGAGAGCCTCGGATACAATTTCAAGAAATGTATCTATATTCTGAATGAGATGGGAAGCCTTCAGAAGCTTTCTCTAAGTATTCATTCAATAATTCACTGTGAAGAAAAATCTAAAACCAAGTAAAGAGAGAAATGCAAAATGGGGTATAAACATGCAAAAAGGGAATAAAGAAACATGAAAGGGAAACATTTGAATTCAGGAATCAGAAAATGCAAAAAATGCCTTTAATGTATGAAGGGAAAGGGCTAATATCTTTGTTTTTCAAAGACCTCAAACAAGTCAATAAGACACGTCCTGAAACTGTGTAGAAAAACAAGCAAAGGGGTGTGGACAGACAACTAGAAAAGATGAAATGCAATTAACTAAGGGCATGGGAAAATGATCCACCTAAGTAGTAATCAAAGAAATGCAAATTAGAATAACAAACAGCTATCTTTCCACCTAGTAAGAATTTTATTTTATTTTAATTAATTTATTTTTTAAAATTATATTTTATTGATTATGCTATTACAGCTGTCCCATTTCTCCCCCATCATTCCCCTCCACCCTGCACACCCCCCACCCACATTCCCCCCTTTAGTTCATGTCCATGTGTCTTAAGTTCTTTAGCTTCTACATTTCCCACACTATTCTTGCCCTCCCCCTGTCTATTTTGTACCTAGCATCTATGCTACTTATTCTCTGTACCTTTTCCCCCTCTCCCCTCCTCCCACTCCCCTGTTGCTAACCCTCCATGTGATCTCCATTTCTGTGGTTCTGTTCCTGTTGTAGTGGTTTGCTTAGTTTGCTTTTGTTTTAGGTGTGGTTGTTAATATCTGTGAGTTTGCTGTCTTTTTACTGTCCTATTTTTTATCTTCTTTTTCTTAGATAAGTCCCTTTAACATTTCATATAAGAAGGGCTTGGTGATGATGAACTTGACCTTATCTGAGAAGCACTTTATCTTCCCTTTCATTCTAAATGACAGCTTCACTGGATAGAGCAATCTTGGATGTAGGTCCTTGCCTTTCATGACTTGGAATACTTCTTTCCAGCCCCTTCTTGCCTGGAAGGTCTCTTTTGAGAAATCAGCAGACAGTCTGATGGGAACTCCTTTGTAGGTGACTGTCCCCTTCTCCCTTGCTGCTTCTAGAATTCTCTCCCTCATTTTAATCTTGGCTAATGGAATTGTGATGTGCCTTGGTGTGTTCCTCTTTGGGTCCAACTTCTTTGGGACTCTCTGAGCTTCCTGGACTTCCTGGAAGTCTATTTCCTTTGCCAGATTGGGAAGTTCTCTTTTATTATTTGTTCAAATAAGTTTTCCACTTGTTGCTCTTCCTCTTTCCCTTCTGGTACCCCTATAATTCAGATGTTGGGATGTTTAAAGATGTCCTGGAGATTCCTAAGCCTCTCCTCATTTTTTTTTGGATTCTTGTTTCTTCCTTCTTTTCTGTTTGGTTGTTTGTTTCTTCCTTCTGGTTCACTCCATTGATTTGAGTCCCAGTTTTCCTCCCATCTCTATTGGTTCCCTGTGCGTTTTCCTTCATTTCACTTATTGTAGCCTTCATTTGTTCATCTAATTTGCAACCAAAATCAACCCATTCTGTGAGCATCCTGATCACCAGGGCTTTGAACTATGCATCTGATAGGTTGGCTATCTCTTGATTGCTTAGATGAATTAGCTCTGGGGCTTTGATCTGTTCTCCCATTTGAGCCATTTTTTTTTTTGGTCTGGTTGCAGCTGTTACGTAGTGAGGGGCAGAGCCTTAGGTGTTCACCAGGGTGGGGCAACCCAGTCACTGGGTTGTGATGCTGGATATGGGGGTGGGGTCTGAGAGGGAATGATGGTGCTTGCTCCGCTCTCTCTCGGATTCCAGTCCCCTTTCCCACTTTCCCCAATCAAATTGGGCCCCTCTGGTGCTGATTTCCATGTGGGTGGGCTTGTGTATGCTCTAGGACCCTGTGCGTCTCTCCAACGAACTGCCCTGTGGGTCTGGGATTCTCTCCCCGCACCTCAACCCCCTCAAGTGCTTTCAAATGGTGCCTTTAGGTTTTATTTCCTGGCACTGGGGCCCTGCATTAAGCAGTTTGTCTTACCGCCTGTTTTCACCTGGTTTATCTGTGTGCGAATGTGTGACCATGGTCAGCCACCTTGTGCGCCTTGCTTGTTCTCCTCATTGCCTCCCCGTGCTCGGTAACTGCTGTCTGTATGCCTGGGGTGTGCCAACTGCTGTCTGTGTGCCCAGGACCACTAGCCACTGCTTTTTCCCTCCACGACCCCTCTCCGAGGGCCACCGACTCCACCCCTCTTACCAGTCTGGGTGAATCGTTGTCGGACTTCCGTACAATTCCATTTTCTATCTGTTCTGGTTGCGTTTTTTTTTGGTTTGATATTTTTATTGTCCTTAATCTTGGTTGTGAGAGGAGGCACAGTGTGTCCACCTATGCCTCTATCTTGGCTGGAAGTCCATGTAGTAAGGATTTTAAAAATGACAATGTTGGAATGGTCAGGGTAGAATGAGGTAGATAAGGGAACCCTGGACACAGTGGGAATTGAAGGTTTCATCCTTTTGGAAAACGATTTGGCATCAGGTATCAAAGACTTAAGCATGGGTGTACTCATTGGCCCAATAAATCCATTTCTGGTAACTTAGCCCAAGGACATCATTTAAAAAATCTGGAGAAATTTTTATTCATTGCAGCCAAACAATAGCGACAACTAAATTGCAAGCAACAGATTAAAGAAGCCATGAGGATCATTCCTTTGATACTTTTGTCAAATAATATCTATTTAAATGCCAGTTGTGTGCTAGGCAGTGTTCTAGGTGCCAGGAATACAGACATGAATAAAATATCCCAAACTCCCTGTCCTTGTGGGGCTCATATTCTAGTGAAGGAGAAAGAAAACAACAAAATTATGGACATTTAATATGACGAAGAAGAACGAAGCAGGATTATGTGGTAGAGGGGAGCCACAGGAGGAACAGCTGTCCTGTTTGCTGGGTGTCTGAGGAGGTTCTCAGCAAGGGGATTTTCAGTTTTAAAACTGGCACAGTCCGAGGCAAACTGGGATGTATTGGTCACCCTAGGAAGGGAGCCTTTTGATGGGGTGGTCAGGGCCTTTTTAAATAGGTGGCATTTGATTAGGGACCGAATGAAGTGATGAAGAAGGTTGAGGCATCCAAAGTCAGCTGTCAGATGAGTCCTGTGTCTTCTAGGAGCGGTCCTGCCTCAGTTTCTGTGCTGCACTCCGCCATGGATGGGGTGCAATGGGTTTCAAATCCAGCAGGTGCATCCTTGTGGTCACCATACACTTAGCCCCTCATAGGACAGTTGCTATGATCAAATGAGACAAGGCACATAAAGCACTTTGTACAGGATCTAGTGTAGTGTAAGCACTTGACATATTTTTAACTATTATTACCCAAATGCTCTTTTGAAGCCAACAAAATAGAATTTCCATTTCCTTTTGTTACCAAGCATTCCTTAAAGCAGAGACTGTGAATTCCGATTCTTGTAAAGGAATGAAGAGAGCCAGGAGTAAGACATTTAGGAAGTAGAGGGGATTATGGAGAGCACATGCCCTATCTTAAAAGGTTTTGAAAAATAACCTGTTCCAGACAAAGCAACTGCATCTATGGGCTGAATTTGTTCTATGCCCCTCCATTTTGAAACCTTTGCCTTATATGAACAACATTGTCTATAATTATTCCTGATATTCTGGCTTTGCAAAAGCCAGGAAGTCAATCTAACTAAAATAAAAGGAAATGAAAGTAGTAGGGTCGATTATTTGCCCCCTCATTGAGTAATTTATAGTGTATTTGACCAAACTGACAGATCTGACTGGTTGTTTTTTGATTTTGTATATGGCTTTGGTGTTGGCTTATCTGACAGGTTTAGAATGCAGACGTGGAGAGCTGAACAGCATGGGTTGGCATCTTAGTTCCCTGACTTTCCAGCTATGGGATCTTGGATAAGTTCTACAACTGAGCTCTGGCTGGTGTGGCTCAGTGGATTGAGCACCGGCGTGTGAACCAAAGGGTCGCCAGTTTGATTCTCAGTCAGGGCACATGCCTGGGTTGTGGGCCAGGTCCTCAGCAGGGGGTACACAAAAGGCAACCACACATTGATGTTTCTCTCCCTCTCTTTCTCCCTTTCTTCCCCCCTGTCTAAAATAAATAAATAAAATATTTTTCAAAAAAGTTATGCAATCTTTCTTTAACTTAGTCTCCCCATCTGTAAAATGGGATAATAATCATGCTCCCCTCAGGGGTTTGCTGTGAGGATTTAATACATGGAAAGAATGTAGGACAGTGTGGGGAACATGTTAAGGCTGAATAAGTGTTGACATTATCTGGGGTTGGTGAGGGAGAGAGAATGTGGCTTTTCTTCATCATTTATTTCATGTAAGTCCAAAACTTAGTGATTGGTTTAATACCCAAATAGAAATGACTTTCTCTTACCCTGGTGATATAATCATATATAATAATGCCATTTATATAAGCCTCCTTACCTCCTTGTTAAATCCACCCACTCTGTTACACTTCTTCCCGTTAAAGAATTGTTTCTCCCAGAGGGAAAAAGATAACCAAACTTTATATTAATAATCACTTTAAAGCAGCAACCAATGTGGGGTAGGGGGTGATGGAAAATGTGTATTTGGCAGTGCTCTTGATTTGGGGAGTAAAGTCTTTAGTCAGAAGCCGTGAGTCAGGCCTGGAGACCTCAGAGGGATGAGCGGAATCACGGAGCCAGAGGCAAACTGTGGTCTCCCCCAGATCAGGCAGGCTCAGTCCACGCCTCAGAGGAGCAGTGTCACACGCCAGCCCTCTGCAGGCAAATGCTGAGCTGCTGTTTCCTTTCTTTTTTTAAAATCTGAAATATGTTCTACATGTGATGCAGGTTCATTGTGGAACATGTAGACAATAGAGGGGAACAGAATAGAAGTGTAAAAGTCAGAATTTTTTTAGCCGTAAGAGTCAGAAATCAATCCCAGACTGGCTGAGGTGATTCAGGAGAATATATATGCTCATATAACATGGATATTTCAGGGATGGGTCAGGCATGGCTGTACCCAGGCCTCGAACACCACTGACAGGATATACCGTCTTGCACTCTAAGCATTTCTCCAATGGGCCGTCTTGGGGAGGGGGTGGGGATTTGGACACTATTGACCACAGACTAATCCCTATCAATTGACTGATTCTACTAGAAAGGAAAAGTTTTTCTCAGTGGTCAGGTAGAAAAGTCTCAGGGAGGGACTTAATTGTTTGGGTGTGTATCACACATGAATTTTTGAGCCAGTCCCTGAAGTTATGAATGAAGTGCTATGATTGGTCAGGTTAGGGAGCAATAGGCTTCCCACGGGAAGGAGCGATTCTGTCCTGGAAGAAAGAGGAGAAGGAAATGAACTGATGTAAACAATGGGTTCACTGTAAGAAACAAATACACATTTCTAATACTCCCAACACCCAAATACAAGGACTGCTGACTTCTTTATGTAGATCCTTCCAGAATTCCCTATCTTTCCCTAATCTTACCTAATTCTCCCCAGAACTCCAGGGGGTAGGTCCCACCAGATCCATTTTTGTAGATGAAATGTAGGGATTACACAGACAGTAAGTGACAGGACTGGGCTTACACTAGAGTCCAGTCTCTCCAACTCCAATGTTTTGTTCTTTACTACTCCTACACATTGTACTTCTGTGAGTCTGTCTCTTTAGTCATTCACTCACCAAATATTTACTGAGCACTTACTAGGTGCTAGGCATTCTGCTGCTGATGTGGGCAAACAAGACAGATGAAGTCCTTGCTATTATGGTGTTTATAATCTATTATTCTAATCTGTAAAAGGAGAGGATACCATCCCTCTGTCAGGGTTGCTGTAGGGATTAGGGAAATGCATGCCAGGTATGTAGTAGGTGCTAAATAAATGTCAGCTCCTGATCTCCTTTATCCCCAAGAGCTGGTAGCTTTCTATTCACATATGTGGGGGAGAACTGTTAGAGCCAATTCCAAGAAGTGGACTATGTTGTTCTAGAAAGAGGTATTGCTGCATGGTCCTTAATATTCATGCAGCCCATGCCCAACGGAGCAAATGCTCATTTTCCTGGCCTCTGTGGGCAAGGCTCAGGCTCTTGCTCCAGTCTGTCCATTCTGCCTTCTTACACTCTCGTCTTCTTTCCCATTCTAGCCAGTATCTCAGACTATACATGAGTCTCGACAGACCAAAGGCAGTAGGCAATGCTTAGGGAAAATCTATGTACAATTTCGAGAGATGAAAAATGGAGGAATATGGGCTCCAGGCAACTGATGCGATGGAGACTAGAAGGAGAAGATAAGAGAAACATATTGCTTAGGAGGATGAGTTTGCACAGGCAATGGGAGAAAGATAAGTAACAAATGTTTAGGGGTATTTTCCTTCAAGCACCTGGAGCTTTTGAAGAATGTGGATAGACGAAATCTACATCTCAGGAATCTAGGCAGTTATTTATGTAATTTCCATCTTCAAAGGCCACCTCTGTTTCCTTCTATATAATCGGGCATGGGACAGAAACCAGGGGGGAGGTTGATAGACTTTTAAGTCCCAAAGAGATAGTAAATAATAAATCTATATATAACATACTATAGGTATGTCTCATATAATTTGCATCTGCATAGCATCTACATCTAAAATTATATATACATAAATATATTACAATCTATGTCCTACATCCTCAAATGAGGGAAAGGCACCAGGACTTGTATGGCACAAAGTAGGTTAATAGCTGTGATTAATAATGATAATAATTGTTGTGTGATTTATTATAATGACAATAATAATAATAATAAACAAAGGTGTGCATTTTAAATCCTTTACATGGAAGGGTTTAGATAGTGAGAAATCAAATAGTACAGTTTGGAGGATTACCATGGGCCAGGCATGTTCTGAGGTTTGTTTATTTTTAACTCTACCTCATTTAATACTCACCATCACAGCAGTGCCTTGAAGTTCATATGATTTCAGGAGGGGACATGAGCTCAGAATCAATTTCATTAATATTTCATATTGTATTAGGAGACAAAGCATCCAGTTTCAAGAGTGGGTTGAATGATGGAAAATCTGGCCATCTGGCAGGTGAGACATCCACTTGCTCACTCCCAGAAGAGACCTTATCCATGGTCAGTCTTGAAGGCACCTCTGTTTATTTCATTAGGGAAGGCAGCCTTTCCTCACCCCCGCTGCCCGGAGACCCACGGATGAGGAATCTGAGAGGTGGGGCTCCAGCCCTCAGGCGCAGTCTGTTTCAGTGCACAGTGAGCACGCTTGGCACACGGGGTCTGTACCTTTCAGTGCTTTGGTGATAAACCTTGAGCCACATCACGGTTACCTATACCCCTCGACTCTGGGACCCCTCGACTCTGTGAGCAGTGCCCTCACACTCATGTGTCCATTTATTTATGATTTTTATTGAGCCTCTGAGAAGCTATAAATTGAACAGCCCTCTAGCTGGTTGGAGCCCTCCTCAGGAAGCTGTCGAAGGGTGAATCACTCTTCCCGGGCTGCAGCTTTCGTAGAGGTTCACTGCAAAGGCTGGGATGTGTCCAGCAATTTGCTTATTAGAATCCATCAGTTCCAGGCAGCCCACATCAAGGTGTTTTTCCCCCCATTTAAAAAAAAGTAAAATAAAAAGTGGAGTAAATACTTGTATTTGGTCAGGGGCTCTCATTTCTGTACATGATTTGGGAAAAGCCTCAGTTTTTGGATCTGTGAAGTGGATGAAGTTAATATATTTTTATTTCTGGCCTCAAAATATTCTGAGTAATTCCTGTAACAGGAATATAGGGACAAGGCAGAGACTGACATATTTCCAAGAGTATTTGGGAACTGGCAACTTAAATAAAAATGGAGATTAGACCTTGGACTTGGGATGGGCATGTGTGGAAATGATTTTTCTAAAAACTTGGGGTGCTGGAGAGTTCCTAACAGCTTTTCAGACACCTGTCTGTCCCTGTGCTGAGGGCATAACATGTATGATCTCACGGATCCCTCAAGAGTTCCCTGCTTTGTCCCATTTTACAGGTGGCAACACTGAGGCTTGCAGAGGTCATGTCACTCACTATAAGACTTACTCAAGGTGACATGGACAGTAAGTGGCAGAGTCAGGATTTGAACCCAGATCCTCTTCAATTTTATCAAAATAAACTCATTTAAATGTACATTTCAGTGGTTCTGAGTGAATTTTAGAAGATGTGTGACCACCATTACATCCAGTTTTAGAAATTTCTATCACTCCAAAAGGTACCTTGTGCACATTTGAATTCGGTCTCCATTTCCATCTTTAGCTCCAGCAACCCACTAACCTACTGTGTATTTCTCTCTATAAAGTTGCTTTGCCCTAAGCATTTCATGCAAATGGAATCATACAGTATTTAGTCTTTCTATCTGGTTTCTTTTTATCTAGCCAGAGGCACATCTACATTGTCATATGTTAGTATTTCACTCATTTTTGTTGCTGTATAGTATGCCATTCTATGGTTATACTGCATTTTGTTTATCCATTTACCAATTGATAGACATTTGGATTATTTCCATTTCCTGGATATTTTGAACAATTCTGTTATGAACATTTCTGTGCAAGTCTCTATGTGGATGTATATTTTTTATTTCTTTTAGGTAGATTCCTAGGAGTGGAATTGCTGGGTTTAATGATAAGTTTATGTTTATAAGAAACTACCAACCTTTCCAAAGTGGCTCTGCCTTTGCATATTAAACTCCAGTCCCTGTGACTCTGAAGTCCATGTTCCTAACCGCTGCATTGTGTATATGTCTTATATTACTCCAGGGCATTAATGATCAATGAACTTCAAAAGTCATTGGTTGATGTATATTCTGTTCTGGTCCTGGTATTAGGTAATAGAAAGAGAGAGATAAAAAAGACAGTTTGTTTTCTGCCTTCTGTCGTAGATTGGATTGTTAATTGCAGTTCTTCTGTCGTATGATCTCACCACGCATGAGATAAGAGGAGTGTGTTTCCCCAAGATTTTTGGGGTTGCGAAAGGCAGTCTCCTGAATGCGGCCTTGTGCAGCCTGTGCAGAGTTTTTCAGCTTCTGAAGGAGTATCTTTCTCTGTTCTGAGTTTGAAGTGACACACGCCCCCAACTTTCTGTACTTCAGGCCCCAGGGGAAGGGCGGGGGCGTTCAGCTGCAGCATGAAGTGGGCATGTGCTGCGACACCTGTGGAGTGGATCTGCTAGCCATAGGGTGTTGACACATTGCACTGGGCTGGCTCCAAGCTCACCCTCTCCCCCCTTTCTCTGCAAATAAGTGCTGGACCCCTTGAGCCCTGTGTGTGTGTGTGGGGGGGGGTGTCAGTTTTCAGCAACATTGAATTATGCAGTGGTCTCTTCCTTGGGTGACCCCTAGCTGCCTTTTAATTTTGGCCACACTCATGTTATAGCCTATCCTGCAGCACAGCTTGACCACCCAGTGAATGGTTAAACATCGGGCTTGGTCCTGTGAGTGATGCCTCAAATGTGCTTTGGCTCACCTTCCTGCACTCTTATAATCTGCTATAGAAAAGCATGTGGATACCTGCTGCTCTTTTCAGCCTGAGGCTGAAAACAAACATATGTGGATCAGATCTGAATCCAACCTAGAGCTAAGTGCACGTTACCTATCTCCTTTTACTTGAAGAGAAAGAAAAAAGGTGGTGGGTCATGTTGTTTCCAGTGCTGACCATCAGGTGGCACTATCAACCTAGGACAGCTTGGCTGATGCGCCTGTTGTAAGCACCTGCCCTTCTATGATCTGATCTGTACTACTGGGGCTGGGAACTTGCATAAGCTTTTTCCAATGCTCCTCTGCCATTTGGCTTCTTCTTGCGTTGCACTGGCTGGAAATCAAAAGGTGAAAAAGAAGGGATATTTCCATAGTTGTAGCAGCATCAGAAGTGGAATGATTCCAGGCTCCAGTACCGCAGGCAGAGGCAGCCCCTTTGTGTGGTGCCAGCCCTGGAGGAAGTGGCCCCTCTTTGATAAATCCAGAAGTGGCTGCAGCAGCATCTCCGATGGTACAACATCAGGTGCAGGCTCATGGATCCAACCTGGGGGCATCAGCAGCTCTGGTCTCTGGTTATCACCCCTTCTTCCTTTTGCTCTCAAGCCCTCCTTTCCACTTAATCTCCCTTTCATTCCCCAGATCTTTACATATAATTCCTTTGTTTGAAATACCTAGAGTGGTGTCTGCTTTTCTGCTTTGCTGATACTATAGATTTTAGAAACACGAACATAGGAAACTATTGGTCTTGGGGTGAAGTGGGGAGGAGAACAATGGGAAATTGTCCACTTTTATGTATGAGAAAAACATTGGCCAACCTGAATTCTGCAGGCCCAAGGGGGCTTCCAAATTACATTTATTAATTCTTCTTTTTTTGTATCATGATGCAGTGAACACAGCTAGTCAATGATTGGATGCCAGGTAATTGATGCTAAGTTTTTCTTGGGACTTGAGTTTTCTTTTTTTATCATGAAGATAGGTTGAAATGAACCAGTGATGAGCTGACTTAGTTTAATAGAGCATTGTTCCAGGAATTCTCCTTCTTTCTCTCCTACCCTGCCCTCCCAGCTGGAGTCAGTGTCTCTAGGGGCTAATTGCTAAGGTACACTGCCCACAAATGGTGATTTTTCTATACAGTGACCTTAGCTCTCCAGCCTTTTCTCAGCTGACCTGTTTCTTAGAACACACATGGTTCCTTTTATGGAAGCCCATCAAGATCCAGAGTTTTATAGATGATTCAGGAGTGATTAGGACTGGAGAAAAAGGGACCCAGGCACAGTTGCTAAACCATGTCCTGAGGTGTGCAGCAGCTCCCTGGGTCTCTGTTGATTACTTTAAGTGAAGCTCTTCAGCTTCTCCATGGGGAACTTCTCTCTACGTGACTACAATCAGGTTAGGCAGGTGGATGGGGAAACAAGGTTGAACAATGGGTTTTCCATTCAAGTTAGTTCATATCAGCAAGAAGCCCTAAATCTGTGTTTTTTTCAGCCTCATTTGGAGGTGAAGGGAAGAGTTTGATCATCCTGCTGAGGAGAAAAATAGGACATTATCACCAAAAGAAGGCACCTGCCCTAGTTTTGAAGGCTGCTGGTTGTCTGGATGGTTTCTGGCTTTCAGAGGCATGGCCCATTGGCACTATCTCACCCCGTGGACCCAGAAAGGATATGAATGTGAAGGTGTATTCTTCATGGAGTCAGGCACCTGGGACTTGATATTGAAGCTTCAGGCATCCAGTCAGCTTATCTGCTTTTCCCAGCTCTCCACTAGAGAAGTCCTGTTTTCTTTTCTTTTTTTTAGAAACCCTGTTTTCTTACAAGCATAAGTCACACAGATTTTATCCCTGTCACACCACCAGCTGATCCTTAACATATGGTTTAGAAGTAGCTGTGGAAGACACCCCTTTCTGGAACCAGGCAGTCAGTGTTCAAGTCCCAGCTGGATCTCACCAGAGCCATGTTCCTTTGGGCAAAGTCCCTTCACCTCTGAGAACCTCTGTTTCTCCACCTGTAAAATGGGGCTGGCACTAGAGCCTGTACCCATTACTTGGCGGTCCTGTGGGAACTACCAAAAAGGATGATATTATGCAAGTGGTAGGCAAACTAGTTCTTAGCTGTTCAAGGTGGCATCTGTTCTGTCACACATTGAGAATTGTCTCAGCTCACAGGAGCAGGTTATATTCTCTTTGCTGTTATTCAACCTCATCTACTGCTTCTGGTTAAGATACAGGCACAGGTAAACACCCTTCACCTCCCTGCACAAACACAGAAAGAATTATAACTAGACCACAAATCAAATAACATCCAGAACTGTTAGAAAATCAAGCTGTATGGGAGTCCAACAACAAAGGATTTAAAGAAGCCACATTTATCCAGTAGTGTAGGAGGGGGGGAGGTGCAGAGATGTGTGTAGAAGCGTGGAGATGTAGTATGGTGTGGAGAGGTGGCAGCAGTGGAGCAGGCGATCCCACATTCATGTGTGGTAGATAAAAATTGGCAGGGATACCTTGGGACTGAGTGAACCCAGTCCCAGGCCAGACTGTACAGCTCAGGGTTCCAGTGTCAGGAAGATAAATCCCCATAATTTCTGGCCAGTGGGAGTTGAGGCAGCAGAAGAAATTGCCAGATTTTCAGGAGACTCTGCTTAAATGGCTTGCATGGACTTAAAATGTTTGCTGACCCACCCCCTCTGTGTTTCAGCTTCAGGGTAACAGCTGGAAGGGTGCCAGTTTCACAGGGTGAGTGCAAGGCAAACCTCCAGAAGCCAGGCAGCAGCATTGTCCCCTCTAGTTGCCTCCCCCCACACAGAGCCACAAAGTAGTGAAGCAGGTTGCCCCACCCTGGTGATTACCTAAGGCTCCATCCTGCACAATTTACAGGTACCTTTTTTACAATATGCCATGCTACTAAGACAGGGAGACAAAGCATCTCTACATAATACACAGAAACAAACACAGGGAGGCTGCCAAATTGAGGAGACAAAGAAATATGGCTCAAATGAAAAGACAGAACAAAATTCCAGAAAAGAACTAAACAAAATAGAGATAAGTAACCTATCAGATGCAGAGTTCAAAACAGTGATGATCAGGATGGTCAAATAGCTCATTGAGTATGGCAACAACATAAAGGAAAAAATGAAGGTTACAGTAAGTGAAATAAAGAAAAATCTACAGGGAACCACCAGAGGAGGAGAGGAAGCCAGGATTCAAATCAACAATTTGGAACATAAGGAAGAAATAAGCATTTAGTCAGAACAGCAAGAAGAAAAAAGAATTTAAAAAATGAGGATAGTATAAGGTGCCTCTGGGACATTTCCAAATATACCAACATCAAAATCATAGGAATGCCAGAAAGAGAAGAGAAAGAGCAAGATAGTGAAAACTTATTTGAAAAAATAGTGAAAGAAAGCTTCCCTAATTTGGTGAAGGAAATAGACATATAAGTCCAGGAAGCCCAGGGAGTCCCAAACAAGTTGGACCCAAAGAAGACCACACCAAGACACATCATAATTACAATGCCAAAGGTTAAAGATAAAGAGAGACTCTTAAAAGCAGCAAGAGAAAAGCAGGTAATTACTTACAAAAGAGGTCCCCTAAAACTGTCCATTGATTTCTCAAAAGAAACTTTGCAGACAAGAAGAGACTAACTGCTGATTAGCATTAGTATCTAAGAAGATACCAATACTTTTTAGTATTCAAAGTGATGAAAAGCAAGGGCCCATAACCAAGATGATTGCATCCAGCAAAGCTATCTTTTAGAATGGAAGGGCAGATAAAGTGCTTCCCAGACAAGGTAAAGCTAAAGGAGTTCATCATCACCAAGCCATTATTACATGAAATGTTATAAAGGGACGTATTTAAGAAAAAGTAAAAGATCAAAACTATGAACATTAAAATGACAACAAATTCACAGATATCAGTGACTGAATCTAAAAAACAAACTAAGCAAACAACCAAAATAGGAACAGAAGCATAGTTATGGAGATCTTTGGAGGATTATCAGGTGAGAGTGGGAAGGGAGAGAATGGAGGAAAAGGTGTATGGATTAAAAAGCATAATTGGTAGGTACAAAATAGACAGGGGGATGTTAAGAATAGTATAGGAAATGGAGAAGCCAGAGAACTTATATGCATGACCCATGGACATGAACTAAGCAGAATGGGGCAGGGGATTGCTGGAGGCAAAGGGGAAAAATTGGGACCACTGTAATAGCATAATCAATAAAAAATACTTAAAGTACCCAAATCAATAAAGTTATTGGTGAAAGTGAAAAAAAGAAGCATAATTGGTAGATGCAAAATAGACAGGGGGATGTGAAGATTATTATAGGAAATAGAGAAGCCAAAGGGCATATACATAACCCATGGACATGAACTAAGAGGGGGATTGCTTGAGGGAGTGGGGGTACCAGGTGGAGGAGGGCAAAGGTGGAAAAATTGGTACAACTGTAATAGCATAATCAATAAAATATATTTTTAAAAAACCTTACCTACTACTCATTTGGCGAACCCTTGGATGTCAGTTGGCTTAATTAATGCCGCGACTGAATTTCCTCATATACTCATGAGACAAAGGTCTTTCATGTTCTAAGTCAGTGCATTTCAAAATTTTACATGCACATGAGTCACCAGGAATGTTTTTAAAGTGCAGATTCTGATGCAGTAGGTTTGAGATGGGGCTGGAGCATCCGCACTTTCTAAAGTCCTAGTTCATACCCATGCTGCTGCTGTGATGATTACATTTAGAGTAGCAAGAATCTGGGGAGTATGATAGCTTTTCTTGTTGCTCTTTGCATCATGCTACACTTATATTTACTATTTCAAGTTCAACTCTACCTTTCACAGTCTTGCATGACCCACTCAGCTCAACGTAAGTCATACAGAAATCACTGTAACAATGAGTACCCCAGTTGTAGGGAAAAAAACGATAATGTTCGTACAAGGACCAAAACTTGGCAGTTCATTAGGAAGAGTGTGTAGTACACCATTGGTCATAAACATTGCGGAACACAAATGGAAGTTTTCACATTGTTGAGGGCAGAGATGTCCTTTTCTCTTGCTTGTTTATGTGCAAAAATTTGACGGCTTGCTCATTTTTGTCTTCCCAGACGGCACTGACCCTCAGTAAATGTTTGATGAGCTAAAAATGTCTTCACTGAATAGGAAATTAAGCAATATTCTTCCCTGTTGGAAGCCTGTCTGTCACTCCAAACTTCAGAAAAACGGATGGTAACTTCTATAGAACATCTCCTCCTCCACACTGTTTTATGTCTTTCCACAGAGAGCTGAACTCATCACCCTGCCCTGAACCTCTACCCATCTTGTTCTGTAAGCTCAGTTTTATAAGGCCAGGGCAGAGAGAGAAGCCTCAGGCTCTGGCAGTTTGTATTTCCTGTAACCCTTCAAATAACCACATAGATCATTTTTATTCCCAAAGCTCATATTGAAATCCAAATCTCCTATTGTTCATCTAGAGGAGGCAGTGGCACCCATCAGCTCAGCACCTTTGCATCTCTGCTTTCCCCTGTCCCCCAGAGGAATGGTATTATGTGATGATCAAATCCTTTTGACATGAACAAGTTCATTGTGAAAGCATTGGGTGACTCAAAAATACCTATGCAGCTAAAGGTAGAAAATATATACATGTATGCATGTATATATATATTATATACACATACATATATATATATATATTCTGTCTAGAAAGTATCCAGCCATATAATATAAAAAATAGAGACCTTTACTGAAGAAGATACAAGATAGAAGAAACATTGTACATAGGACAATGATGCCTCAGTCTCCTTCAAAGTAGGCATCTTGGGACCTCACACAGTTCTCCCAGTCTCCATCAGCTGCCCTGTCATATTTTCCTGAATCCCATTGACAGTCTGAAATTTCTTCCCTTTCAAAGGGGATTTTCATTTTGGGAAAAGACAGAAGTTGCAGGGTGCCAAATCTGGGCTGTAGGGGGCTGAATCACCTGAGTGATTTGATGTTTTGTCAAAAAACTCTGCACGAGAGGTGATGTGTGAGCCGGCATATTGTTGTGATGAAGCTGCCAATCACCAGTTGCCCATAGCTGTGGCCTCCTGAATCATCAGAATAGTTTCGGTGGAGGCATGTTCAAGCTTAACGCAAAATCTGATGCAGATTCATTGCTCTACTTGCTCAGTCATTTTGAATGCGATGGCCACACAGTACAATGCTCACTCTGCAGCATCTACTGCCCCCACTGACTAGTACAGTGAAGTTGTCATTATTCACACATGCACATTCCAGTCTGTTCTCCTTGGGTGTCAGGTTACATTGATGTCGCACAAACCATTCTTGTTATATTAACAATGGCTGGACTCTTTCCAGACAGACCTTTTGTATATGTGTATGTGTATATATCTTTTACATTGTAAAGCATTGGAAAGCGAAAGAATCGTCCTTTAATCCTTTCCTCACTTCCCTCATTCCTTCTCTTCTCCCTCTCTCTCTCCCCCTCCCTCTTTCCCTTCTTCTCTTTCTTTCTTCTTTTCACCTATATCTATCATTTTGTGCAACACCCACATGTTGGAAATTAGGAGAGTAACAAGGAAGGGAAGGGGGAAAAGGGCTCAAAAAAAAGGAAAAAGAAAGATAACTAGATTTTGTAATATTTGAAGGTGTATATTTCAGGATTTCAGGCTTTTCTTTTGCTTCTCACAAGACAAGCAAACAGACAAATAAAGAAACCCTGCAGGGATTGATTAACACAAGATGAGCAAAGTTTGAGAAGCTTTTTTCTCAGGAAAACAAAACATGCTGATTGATGAGCAGGGTATCTGTTGTGAGAATTTGGAAGGAGATGGAAATGTATCACTAGCCAACTAGACATTCATCAAAACAACTAAATTCTATGAAGTGGAAAGGATGAAGGAAAGAACCAGTATTAAAGAAAGATGTTTGAAATGGGTTCTATTGTGTTAGAATTTTTTACAATGACGGAAACTTTCAGCTGTGTGGGATAAAGGTTCTCGCTAAATGAGAAACCAACAGACCTTGGAAAGGGATGTTCAATTTCACCTTGTAGGGCACATGGCTTTGTCAACTCTGGATGTGTGGTCAAGGCCTCTTAAGCTTATTTCTTTCTTGTACTCTTCAACATCCTCCCTGGGGCTGGAGTGCTTGTCTGATTTAGGGATTTAATGCCCGCCTCTTGATGTGGGGAAGGGTTCATGACGCTATGATTGACGTTCCCACCGGCCTGTTCACAGGTGGGAGAGGGGATTCAGAAGGGTAAGGAGTGGGTTCTGGCCAACTGAAAACAACAAATGCCTCCTGTGATCTGAGAATAATTCCGATTCCAATATTGAACCCAGCCCCTGTTGATGTCACAGCTGCCCAGATGACTCTGGACTTGACTTTCAATGCCATGCTTGTTAAAAGTGCATTTGTTTTACTGACGTGTGAACAGTGAGCACTCCTAGTGCTCAGGCCTGGGTTCCTAAATAGCATTGTCCCCTTAAAGCTACTAGGGCTCATTGGAGAAATGGCTGATTCCAGGACTGGGGCAGGAAAGGTACAAGGTATACCTGAAGCATCTTTTTTCATCAGGAAGTATGGATCACTTTAAAAAATGATAGAGGCTTGCACAGTGATGCAAGAGCCAGCTTGAAGGGGTTCCCACTGGCCAAATCTGGAATAATCTGAGCATCAAAATTAATAATGACAGTAATGGGTTAGAAAACATAAAATTAAAGGAGAATCCATGAGTCCGTACTGATATTAAGAAAGAACAAAGATATGAGAGGGAGGAGAGAAAGTGCTTATCTACCAAAGAACATCACCTAATAAATGTAGAAGGGATAGTAGACTTAGAAACTCACATTTGCAGCCAATGTGGAAATACTCAATTCATGCCAGAATCATCAGCCTAGGTTAAAACCTGTTAGACGAAATATTGTTGTGAAGACTATAGTACCAGTCTCAAAATATCTCCTCACAGATCATTTATTACTTTACAGCAAAGCACCTTTAGAGTGAAGAAATGTGCAGACACCACTGTAACTGAATAATCAGACTTGTCATCATGCACCTGCTGAGCTGAGCACTGCGACTGTCACAGCAATACCTCTGCAGTATTCTTGCCAAAAAAAAAAAAAAAAAAAGAGAGAGACCACAAGGAGACAGTCTGATAAATCCAAATTAAGGGACACTGTGTATAACAATTGGTTTGGACTTTTAAAAATATCAATGCCCTAAAAATAAAGGACACAAGGACAAGGCCAAAGGGGGTAGGTTTGAGGGTGGGAGGTGGGGATGGGTGGAGGAAGGGGACGTGGTGAGGTGAAAATGGAGACAACTTGTATTTAAATACAACTTGTATTGTATTTAAACAACAATAAAAAACAAACAAGTAAAGGAATGGAAACTGTTCTAGATAAAAGGAAAATAAAAGGAAAGACATTTAAATGGGATCTGTGATGATCTTTGATGGTGTCCTAGACCAAAAAAAGAGAAAAATCCAGCTTTAATGGACGTTATAGGGGCAACTTGGAAAAGCGAAATATGAATTGATCATTAGATAATAGTATTGTACTAATAGTAAATCTCTAGAGTGTGATCATTGTAACTATAATTTGTTTTTCTAGAAGAATATTTATTTGTTCATTATTGATTTTCAATCCTCATCTGAGGATATTTTATTATTCATTTTAGGGAGAGAGGGAGAGAGAGTGGGAGAGAGAGAGGCATCAACTTGTTGTTCTGCTTATTTATGCATCCATTGGTTGATTCTTGTATGTGCCCTGACAGGGGATCAAACCCTCAACCTTGGTGTATTGGGACAATGCTCTAACCAACTGAGCTACCTGGCCAGAGCCTAGAGGGATATTTATTGATATGGGAAAATATTAATGATAATTTGTTCAATAAAAAAGCAGAATATTGACTGAAATTATACTAAATATATAGATAATTTTTGGGAAAAGTAGCATCTTTGCTGTGTTGGGTCTTCCAATACACGAACATAGTGTGTTTCTCTATACTTAATAGCACAGTGTCTCTGTTCTTAGAAAATATATGGCAAGCTCTCCAGGATTGAAGTGTCTACATTGACTCTCAAATGGTTCAGCACAATATAGATATGTGCATATATATTTATTTATATGTGCGTGAAGAGAGTAATTAAAAAAAGTAGCAAAATGTTCACAATTAGTCACATCTAAGTGATGATAGTATGGTCTCCTGTTGTAGCATTCTTACAATTTTTCCATAAAGTTGAAGTTTTTTAAAAAGATTTTATTTATTTATTTTTAGAGAGACAGGAAAGGAGGGAGAAAGAGAGGGAGAGAAACATCAATGTGTGGTTGCCTTTCACACGCCCCCTACTGAGGACCTGGGCAGCAACCCAGGCACGTGCCCTGACTGGGAATCAAACTGGTGACCTTTTGGTTCTCAGGCCAGCACTCAATCCACTGAGCTACACTAGCCAAAGCTATAAAGTTGAAGTTTTAAAATAGTGAAATTTGGGAGGAAAATGCATCTGTGTGGTTCCAGTGTTGGCAAGAAAGTTTTAGTTCACTCTTGGACTTCCTTAGCACCCATCTCTTTTTCTGTAAACAGCCATGTTGCTGACAGTTACCTTTACAGATTTTCATGGTCATACATGTTGGCATAGTGGGCCATTGACCAAACTGACTAAAGGATGTGTCTCTAAGCTTACCTGGAGAGAGAAATCAGCAGACACATTGGGAAAGGGGATTCTGAAATGGCTGGTGGCTCTTGCCCTAAGGGCTGTCTTTGGGACTGATGGAGTGAGCTCTGAGTTGTGAAGGTCAGTCTTAGAATTGAAAGTCAATGTATGTCAGCAAGATGGGAACTCCAGAAATCTCAAAAGAAAAAGACAGATTTGACCATGTGCTGGTAAAAATTCTGAGGCATTAGAGTAAACTATAAATATGGAGAATATATTTGGAATGAATGGCAAAGAGTTATTTTTTTATACTTTGGGCTATAATCCAATAAGGTATTATTTATTTTGTTGCTCAAAGTGTTCCAGCTTTGCCCTTGGAGGCTCTTTCAGATTAGCTCCTGTGTCCCTTTGACAGGCCCATCCCACTCCTTTTTTGGAGTACCTTCTTACTTTTATCACCACAAGATGCTTCATTCAGCTTATCTTGTATTGTCCCTGTCCTGGCCAGAGAACCAGCCATTTCTCTGAGGACCCCTGGTTCCTTTTACTGGAGCATGGTATTGAGAAACCACAACTGGCAGGTAGGTGACAGCTTTTATTTGTATTGTTCATTAAATGTTTTCATGTTTTCCATTAGGCTATAAGCCTCTGGTTGAGTTGTAGCTTTGCTGCCTTTCTTACCATTCATTATTGTTGTACATCATTCTGTACCTAAAATGTCTGTTATTTGTTGAATGAAGTTTATTGGAATGTGTTTTAGCTTTTTCCTTTTATCTTTCAATATTGCCACTAAATTTACTTTTATGTAATGCTATCATAGCTAGATCAAGAAAATGCATAATGCCTTAACTTTATGTCATCAGGAGTTAACCGAGATTTCATGTCATAAAGACATGTATAATGCATTCATAGAATGTGGACTACCATGCACACATTTCACCAGAAGTCACTCATAGTCAATGCGTATTTGCAGTTCAAGGTTACTTATTTGTATTCCTGGCCAGGAATTGGAAAAGGACAGATATACTGTTGCTCCTTTCTCCTCCAGTTCTTTTCCTGCCTCCCATTTCCATATGTCAAAATTGGACCCAGGCCTCAAGGCCTAACTCCAATGTCACTTCAAGTTGCCTTTCTGTCTTGTGTCTGAACCAAAATCACCTCATCTCTGGATCCCATGAGTGCTGTGGTATTTACATTTTATTAATTGGACTTATTTGCATGTATCATAATGCTCCTATAAGACTTAGTTAATCACAGGCAGGGTCCATATCAGATTGAACTTCTTGCCTACAGATAATAAGAAATCAATTGTTCAAAGGGAATTGAGCATTTTAGAAATTAAATTCTGGCTCTATAATGATAGCTAAACTCCAGGAGGAAATAAAAAAGAACAAATAAATCAGTTGATCAAAAAAAAAAAAATGGAGAACTATACAAGTTGAATTCTAGCTATAAAATTACAAGTGATCTCTATGTGGAAGGTAGCTAAAGAATCTAATACTACAACAAAATTCTCTTTTTATTGGATTTTATAAAAAAAACAAAACAAAACAGAAAACCCCAATAGTCAATAACATCTGGTGCTGAAGAGGGTATGGTGAACAGGTTACACACACACACACACACACACACACACACACACACATATATATGTATGTATGTATGTATGTATGTATGTAAGGGAGAGGAATCTGACCTAAAATTACAACAGATAAACATACAGGAAAATTCATTCCAGTGTTATTTGTAACAATGAGAAGTAAAACAAATTGGAAACAACCTGAGTGTCCATCAATAGCAAATGACTGGATAAAAGTTGGCACATCTATACAATGGAATGTTATGTAGCTATTAAAACAAATTAGGTCTCTAGCTATTTACCTGGAGAGCTGTTCCTGGGGTGCTGCAGTGTGAGTGTGCAGAAGACCAGCTAGCTGAGTGGGAGGGAGGGTTTCAATTCTCCCATGGTGGGGAGAGGTAGCCTCTCATTCAGGAAGGGATGCCCTCATTTTATTGATGAAGATTTTATTTGTTTATCTTTAGAGAGAGGGGAAGGGAAGGAGAAAGAGAGGGAAGGAAACATCAACACCTCCCTCACGTCCCCACTTAGGGGCCTGGCCTGCAACGTGGGCATGTGCCGGCTGGAATCCATCTGGTGATGTTCGGTTCTTAGGCCACCGGTGTTGAATCCACTGAGCCACACCAGCTGAGGCAGGCCACCTTCATTTTCTGTTCCAGTTTGTTTGGGCTGCTGTAACAGAACGCCACAGACCGGGGTCTTGTACACAATGGAATTTTATTGCTCACAGTTCTGGAGGCTGGAAGTCCAAGATTAAGTTGCTGGCAGGTTTGGTGTCAGCTGAGGATTACCTGGTTCACAAACAATCATGTTCTGTCTGTGTCCTCACATTGTGGGGGGAACAAAGGAGCTCTCTGGGGTCTTTCATCAGAACACTAATCCCACTCATGAGGGCTCTACTCTCATGACATAATCACCTCCCAAAGTCCCCATCTCCTAGTAGCATGACCTTGGGGGTTATGATTTCAACAAATGAATTTTGGGGAACACATTTGGCCCATCGCACTTAGGCACAGTGGCTGTAATCTGTTAGTCTCACCAACTCCCCATATGAAGGTAACATTTGTGTCTAGTGTTTTGGGGGCTTTGGGTGTCATTTGGGGATTTCCCTGTAGGCTGCTCCTGTTACCATGACATCTGGAACTTTCGATGAGGGAGAACCAATTCATGTTCATTAGTTTTTTGTTTGTGGTATTTGAAAATTCTGAGCTTGATCTTTTTAGAGGGGTGAGATTAAAAGGCCCGAGTAATGAGAAAAGGTTTGTAGATCATTTAAAATGTCATTTATAACCATTCATCTGAAAGGTTTGAAATGAGTTTGAAATGGTTATAGATGTCCATTTAAACAATGATAAACTTCTGAGATGATCAAACTCACCAGAGTCAGAGAAATGTAAACTAAGGTAACAAAGAGCTATACTTCTCAGGCTGGAAAAAAAATGGGAAAGACCTATCATGTCTATTACTGGTGAGGAAGCAGGGAAGGGATTACTCTCTTAAATTGGTGAGGATAAAAATTCCTTTAGCTTTTTTGGCCATATTTATTCAAATTAAAATATCTAGATTACTTAAAATTGTTATAGAGTATTTGATATACACCAACAAACAAAATAGGTAATAACATACATGCAGGTTAGAAGAATAATGAATGACAAGCATTTGTGAGCCCACTTCTAGCTTAAGAAGTAGATCACCACCAATACCGTTGAAGTCCCCTGGAAAATACCTTTCCAGGTAACCACACTTCCATTCTCTTGCTTGGTTCTATTGAAAATAGTTAAAAAAGAAACATGCATACCTTTCAATCCAGTAGTCTCACTACTGGGAGTCCATCTCATAGAAATAAAAGCCACAGTACATAAGAACATTTGTAGAAGGGATATTTGTTGCCGCAGTGTTTGTGGTTGGAAAAGAGGGGACACAAGCAAATGCTCATTAGTTATTGACTAGATTACAGGACATCCATACCATGGAATTTTATGCAGCCATTAAAATACAATGAATTAGAGTAATACCAGATGCCTTGGAGGGATTTCCATGGCTTATTACAGAATGAGAAAATGGGAGGCAGGAAAGTGTGTACAAAATGACACAAGCCTATGTATTCTGTAGGGTATGTAAATACTTATATTTGTGTGTGACTTTATGAATATGGAGACAAATTTGGAAAACTCTATTCAAGGGGTCAAAAGGGATTTTCAGAGAAAGGGAAGGTGGTGTGATGTGAGGAAGAGCGGATTGGGGAGGTGAGCAAAAGAAGAAAAAAGGAATTTTCCTGAGCCTCAGTGGTTTCATCAGAGAAACAGGGATAAAAATTCCTGTAGTATTTTTGTCCCAGATTCCTGTGAGGGTTTCCTGAGATGATGCAAAAGCTTTTGAAAATGTTCAAGGCTCTGCCCAAACATGTGATGGTGGGATTTAGTATAATGAGCAAATGATACTTATAATAGTGATGTGATTTTGAGCAAATAATTTTATTGTTCTAGGTCTAATATGGTTTCAGCTATTAGGCTGGGATAATAATAACCACCCTAATTAATGGCTGGTGTCCTTCCAGGTGAACTATTAAAATCATGCTGCCTGGGTGGCTTTAGATCTGTATATTACTGAATTCACACTCCTCAACCATGATAAAGTTCAAAGGATGACCCTTTGGCCCAGTCATCGCCCTCTTGCATTTCACCCACATGAGCTCAAAATACTGTTGTGGGGGCATGCTAAAATTGGAGATGTGTATTCTCTCAGGGCCACACGACCCTGGGGTTCCTTTGAATTGAGCTCAGGCCATGCACACAGAGTATACACCCTGTATTTTTTTTGCTATGACTGCTGCAACAAACTACCACAAACCGATGGCCTAAAACAATAGAAATTTATTCTCTTCCCATTCTGGAGGCAAGAAGTTGGAAATCAAGGCCTGGGCAGGGCCATTCTGCCTCTGAAAATTTGGGGGGATGATTCTTCCTTGCCTCTTCTCCACTCCTGGTAGTTGCCAGCAATCCTTTGAGTTCTTTGGATTATAAATTCATCACTCTAATCTCTGCCTCCATCATCTGTGACATGTTCCCCACCCATGTCTCTGTGTCTAAATCTCTCTCTTATAAGGACACCAGCCGGTGGATGTAGGGCCTACCCTCTTCCAGTATGACATCCTGACTTAACTAATTACATCTGCAAAGATCCTAGTTCCAAATAGGGTCATATGCTGAGATTCTGGGTGGACATGAATTTTGGGCAAGACTATTTAATCCAGTATAGGCACAAATAGGGGTTTCACTGTCTCTTTGTTCCCTGATTCCTGTCTTCTGCCTGAAGTGGGGTTCTCCTGGAGCCTTATAGCTGTCCTTGCCCAGCTCGAGATAAATCTCAGTGGGTTTTATAAGAGATTTATAGTTGAGCCCTTTCAAGCATGGCCAAGTCGCCACTGTGAGGAGTGATGTGGTGATGTGGGCTGGAGTAGGATATTCTGGGACCTATGCAGAAATTATGGACCTATGACAACATCTAATCACCATCTTTCTTTTTTAAAAAATTGTTTTTTTATTTTTTGATTATAGTTAACATATAATATTATGTTAGTTTCAGGTGTACAGGCTAATGATTATATTTATATAATTTGCTAAGTGATTGTTCTGATAAATTTTGTACCCCTCTGATACTATACATCATTATTAGAATATTACTGACTATATTCCATATGCTATACTTTATATCCCCATGACTAGTCTGTAACAACAAATTTGTACTTCTTAATCCCTTTACCCTTTTTATCCATCCCCTGAACCCCCCCACTCCCATCTGGTAATCATCAAAATGTCTTCGTATCTGTGAGTCTCTTTCTGTTCTGCTTATTTTTATTTTGTTTTTTATTTTTATTTTTTTCTTGGAAGAATTAGATTTTATTTTCCTTTCTATTTATTTATTTATTTATTTTTTAAATTTTATTTTAATTGTTGTTCTTGTACAGTTTTCTGTCTTTTACTCCCATCCCAGCCCACTGCCCCAGCCCTCCCTACTTCCCTCCCATTTCCAGCTCCCCCAGTTTTTGTCCATGTGTCCTTTATACTTGTTCCTGTAAACTTTTAGATTCAATTATTGATAGATATGTATTTATTGCCATTTTATTTCTCATGTTTTTGATTCTTTCTCTCCTCCTCCACCTTTTCTTCTTCTTCCAGAACACCCTTTAACAGGTTATGTAATAGTGGTTTGGTGATGATGAATTTTGTTACCTTTTTCTTCTCTGGGAAGCTCTTTACATGTCTTTTGATTCTAAATGATAGCTTTGCTTGGTAGGGTGATATTGGTTGTAGGTTCTTGCTTTTCCTTACTTTGAATATTTCTTACCAATCCTTTCTTCCCTGCAAAGTTTCTTTTGAGAAAACAGCTGACAGTCTTATGGGAATACCATTGTAGGTAACTAATTGCTTTTCTCTTGCTGCTTTTAAGATTCTCCCTTTGTATTTAAACTTTGGCATTTTAATTATCATGTATCTTGGTGTGGGCCTCTTTGGGTTCCTCTTGTTTGGGATTTTCTATGCTTCCTGGACTTGTACATCTTCACCAGGTTAGGGAAGTTTTCCACCATTATTTTTTCAAATAGGATTTAAACTCCTTGCTCTCTCTCTTCTTCTTCTGGCACCCCCATGATGCAAATGTTGGTATGCTGGAAGTTGCTCCAGAGGTTCCTTACACTATCCTCATTTTTTTGGATTCTTTTTTTTTCTGATTGGATATTTTTTTCTTCCTTATATTCTATATAACTGACTTGATTCTTGGCTTCATATACTCTGCTCTTGATTCCCTATAACTTATCTTTCATTTCAGTTAATGTATACTTCATTTCTGATTGGTTCTTTTCAATGGTTTCTATGTCCTTTTTTATGTTGTTAAAGTTCTCACTAAGTCCATCTACTCTTTCCTTAAGTTCCTTGAGCATCCTTATAACCAGTGTTTTGAATCTACATCTAGTGGATTGCTTGCTCCATTTTGTTTAGTTTTTTTTCTCTCTGGAGTTTTGTTCTGTTCTTTTATTTGGGACATGTTTCTTTGTCCCCTCATTTTGGCAGCCTGTGTTTGTTTCTATGTATTACGTAGAGCTGCAACCTCTCCCAGGCTTGGTATAGTGGCCTAATATAATAGGTGTCCTATAGGATCCAGTGGCACAGGCACCTCATTCACCTGAGCTGGGCACTTCAGGTGTACCTTCCCCCACTCCCCATGTTGGCAATGTACACCTTCCTGTTGTAGTTGAGCCTTAATTGTTCTTGGCATGTTTATGGGAGGGATTTACCCCCAGGCCAATTGGCTGCAAGTACTGATTGTGACCACTGTGGAGGATCAACTGTCCGGAGGGCTGACACTATGGAGCAGGACTTACTTCAGTACGTCTCTGGTGCCCACTGAGTCCACCCCTTGAGTGTGTTGTGGAGGTGGTTGGTGGTGCTTCTACATGATCTCAAGCTTCAGTAGACTACTGAATACACTGGTTCTGGGGCCCCCCGGGAGGTGCAGGCCAAGGTCAACCACCACCTGTGTTTTGCCTGGGGCCACCCAGCATGAGCTACAAAGCAATCTGAAGATGGCTACAACTTGTGTTGGTCTTGGAGGTTCCCAAGAGAGACCAAGTTGTGAACCAAGGGTGGTTGCTGCTCCTGCTGGGCTTGGGGCCACTTAGCAAGAGGTATAGGACACGTTGAGGCCAGATGCTGCTAGTTTGAGAGATTTCAGGAAAGTCTGAAGCATGAGCCAAGACAGGCCATTTGTATGGAAAAGCCACTGGAAACAGCCTGATTGGGCCTGCAAATTAAGTGGGGTGGGGTCTCAGGGAATCACCAGCATGGGGCAAATAGTGTTAGCCCTGTTGATGGAGGGTCAGACATGGTGCCACCTGCTAGCTCTGTGGGGGGAGGGTCCAGCTAAGGAACAATAGCCTCTGTCAGCACTTCTGCTGTGAGAAAGCTGCCCCTTTAGCTCTCACCCTGATGCCAGATACTTCAGTTCTTCCCTATATGTCCCTGGTGACTTTTGAGCTTTTGCCTCACCTCTGGAGCTCAGAGTGAGTGAATCTGAGTTAGTCCATGCACAGGTCCTCGAAGAAGAATGCCTGGGACCCCAGAAGCACTCCATCTGACTCAGCCACAGTTCCCACTGGTTTTTATAGGCAGAAGTTATGGGGACTTCTCTTCCTGGCACTGGAACCCTGGGCTGGGGACCTGGTAGGAGGCTGGAACCCCTTGCTCCTCAAGGGCACCTCCACAGCCAAGATATCCCTCCCAATTTTTATCTATCACCTGTAGGTGCAGGACCATCCCATTCTGAGTCTCTGCCCCTCCTACCAATCTTGATGTCTTTTTCTTTATATCCTTAGTTGTAGGACTTCTATTCAGCTAGACTTGAGGCAGTTCTGAATAACATTTTTTCTGTAGTTATAATTTTGATGGGGTTGTGGGAGAAGGCAAATACTGCATTTACCTACACCAGAACCAATCATCATTTTTTCTTGATCTTACTTGGTACTCTGATGAGCAAGATTTTCCTTAACTTTTACAGAAATATGAAAAACAAACAGGTATGAATTCTAAAACTAAGAGAGAACTTGGGGACAAAGAACAATTCCAGGGTGTCCAACCTTTTAGCATCTCTGGCCACACTGCAAGAAGAGTTGTCTTGGGCCATACATTAAATACATCGTGACACGTAATCACAAAAAAATCTCATAGTATTTAAAGTAAACTTGTGATTTTGAGTTGGGTCGCATTCATAGACATCCTGACCCTCATGAGGCCCACAGGCAGGAGGTTGGACATCCCTGTTTAGACACAGCATAGTTACTATACAAATTCAAATTTTCAGCCAGGGACCTACACACAGTGCACATTCCTTGCTCACTAAGGAACAGCTAGCTGTTCAATGGAAAAGGATTGGATTCCATGGTAGGGCCTTCCAGAGCCAGTGTCTGTTAGTCTTATTTCTTTCCCACCAGATGGTAGTACAGTTACCTGCTAGGACATGCTGAGATGTACTCAAGACTCTCCTGTAACAAAAAGTGAGTTTCACAATGAAAAACTCAAGGAAAGGTCTTTAAAATTGTGCCAATTATGTCATTAATTGTGACAAACCTAATTTTTATTTTAGTTTTTGCTGTGGTAAATACTCATAAAGTTTTATTTTAACCATTTTAAAGGGTACAATTTGGTGACATTTAGTACATTCGTAATGTCATGCAACCATCTTCTCAATCTAGTTCCAGAATATTGTCATCACCCTGAAGTTAGTGCCCCTTAAGCACTCCCACCCCATTTTACTCTCTCCTCCCACCCCTAGCCTCTAGACATTTTATATAAATGGAATTGTGTAATATGTGGCCTTTTATGTCTAGCTTCTTTCACTTCATATAATATTATTAAGGTTCATCCAGGTTGAAGCAGGCATCAGCACTTCATTCTTTTTTCATTGCTGAATAATATTCTGTTGCATGGATATATTACGTTTTACTCATCCATCAGTTGTACAAACCTATTTTGAAGCTCCTCTTATCTAACAGGCAAGCAGTATTTAAAAAAAATTAACGAATAATTTTAGATTTACAGAAATTTATAAAGATAGTACAGAGGGTTCCCTTATATTATCCTGCCCCTCTCCCCTGCCCTAGTTTCCCTCTTTAGTAACATGTGATATTACCATAGTGTATCCATCAAACATCAGAAGCAGACAATGGCACTTTGCTATGAACTAAACTCCAGACAATTTGGATTTCACCATTTTTTCTATTAATGTTCTCTTTCTGTTTCAGGATTCAATCCAGGATATCACATTGCATTTAATCACCATGAATTCTCAGTCACCTCTGGCCTGTGACAGTTTTCTACTATTTTTATGGTCTTGAGATATCCTGTAGAAAGTTCCTGATGGGTTTGCCTGATGCTTTTCTCACGATTATGCTTTTTGTGCTCGTTATCCAGACAAATCCCACTGGGAATAATTTTTCCTATGAAGATGTGACCCTATAGGAGTTTAAAGAGGGTACTAACTTGTCTTTTTCTTCTTTACATGATTGCAAATGCTGTCTAATCTACCTGCTGTAGGCTCTGAGGGAGTTAGGTCCCCATTTTCCAGGTGAGGCAGCAGGCGCCTTGTTGAGTGGCAGAGGAGATCCCACCCAGATGCCATGATCTGTCCACAACATCACACTGGCTAATCACTATGGGCTGCTAAGAACAAATTGGTCTGTGCAAGGGCACGTTCAACTGTGGCCTCCGTTCCCCTTTGGGGGAATTTCAATATCACCTAATTAGGTAACATGGTAACTGGGCAACCATTACTTATAATAGACGTAGAGTTGTAAATTATTCTATTTAATTAAGAACTGCACATTTCCTATTAAAGGAAAGCTTATCATAGGTTAGTAAATTTATTTGGAACACTTAACTTTAGCTAATTAAGCTGTTTGAACTCAAGGCAAGGGCATTCATTAATAATCAAGCCCAAGCAGTTAAGGGCAATTAGTGAAACAGCTGGTCTTTATCTGACTGATAAAAGATGGTTAATAGAGATCTTTACAGCTGTTATTAGCTTCCCCAAAGCAATTTCTCCTTCAAAAATTTGCATTAGTAAAGAATATGGAAGAGGAAACTAAATTTGAAAGAACTGAGTTGGTAGCCGTCCCAAGTTGAGAACCAGAAGAAAAGTGGAATCCACCAACTGTGGCCTCATTCTAGCCTGTCTCCACATTCTGGGCGGAGTTTGATTTCAAAGTCAGCATCTTTGTCCTGGTTCCACTGGAATCCTGGCTGCCCCAGGAGCAAAGGATGGGGATTGGTCATCTGTATCTGCAGAGATTATGCTTTTTGAAAGAAAAATGGAGGAATGTGGTCTGATGGAGGTTTTTCTCATCTGTGGTTGTCTTCATGTAGAAAGTCTCACAGAGTCCCTCTTTTAAAATAATATTGGCCTAAAAGTCTTCTTTTTGTTTTATTTTTTAAATTCTTCTTTATTTTATTACTGTTGTCCCAATTTTCCCCCCTAAAATTCTTCTTTTTAAATTGCAAAGTCTTGGCCAGGTATCTTGCAGAATGTCCATGTTAGGATTTGCCTAGGGTTTTCTCTCCATGTCGTTTAACTCATTTCTTCATCTCCTGTATTTCCTCTAAACTCAGCATTCACTTCAGAGCAGCGGTTAGTTAAGGTAAAATATTTTGGCAAGAATCCTTCAAGGTGATGCTATGCTTGAGCCCTGGGTAAGAGGTAACCCAGATCTCTTCCTGGTAAAGGCTCATTTTTACCTCTGGAATTGGTACATGATATGTGGGCTGTTCTCTTCATTTGCAGTGTTTCTCTCATGGCCTTCCTGTGCTTGGCTTCCATCATTCTGGCCCCTATTCAAGTGTTACCTTCTCTCACTGGACTTTAGGCACCTGCTCTAAAGTGGCCTGAGGGGCCTTGTGTGCTGGGGTCACTTTCTGAGGGATGCCTTCCTGGATTGCACACCCCACTCCAGTCTGGATGCATCCCACTGTTGAATGTTCTCAGCATCATGGGAGTTTCCTTCATAGTGCTCATCACACTTGGAATTTTCCACTTTATTGATGTGATTATTGTAGTAATTTCTGTCTCTCCCTCCCTAGAAGCTAAGCTCCACAGGGGCAGGGAACCTGCCTAATTTTGTTCATCCTGGTAAACCCGAAACACCTAGTTCAATGCCTAGCACATGGTAGGTACTTAATAAATATTTGTTGAGTGAATGAATGAATGGTCACTAGTTGAATGGCTCCAGTGGGATCCCATGTTAATCATGATAATGACATCCTAAAGGATCCTAGTCCTATCTGGTACTGGGAAGTTTCTAGAGTAGGGGTCAGAACTTTCTGGAAAGGGACAGGGAGTAAATATTTTCAGCTCTGTGGCCAGACAACTGAATGGGTTGGAGGCTGGGGGCTTAGTTTCCCCGTCTCTAAAGAGGGATAATAGTTTCTAGCTCATATGATTATTATGGAGGTTCCATAAACTAATATGTGTGAAGCACTTAAAGTGTCTGATATATAACCCTCGCTTGGGTTTTAGCTGTTATTGTGGGGGTTGTATATGACAGGGCACGGGCAACAAATGCACATATCAGTAAAGAAATGCAAATGAACATCAGCTAGAAGGAAACATGGTAAATAGAAGCCCTACTGGATTTCCACATGCGTGTCAGTGACAGGCAGCCTGGATTATAGATGTGAGATATCACAGCGAGAAGAGCTGTCTTGTCCACAGAGGAAAACGGCAACCTGTGGAAAGAAGTAGCACAAAGCGTAGGGTGGGGAGACGGTGGCCTGAGGAAAGACAGCAGCGACAGGATGTGCGAATCACTGCAATGTTTTCTCTAGGAAAGTCCCAGGGGTTCTCGTGGAGGCTTTAATCGCCTATTGTAGGCGTCGGGAGCCCGGCTCCTTGCTCTTTGCAAGCTGTGCTCCCTCTGGCCTCTGTCTGTCTCCGTTAGAGACTAATCATATTGGAAAGTAGTTTTTATCTGTGATTATTCAGCCGTATGTGAGGAGCTTAGGCGTTTAAGCCGCCACTTCCATCAAATCCAGGCACGTGGCCCTGTTAATACACAGAGTCCTTGCTTGAGTAGGCAAAGACAGCAGTCCCCACCCGCCTCCATGAGGGGAGGTTTTAGGGAATTAGCGAGGAGAGGCTTTGGGGGTGAGGGTGGGGGGCAGACAAGGCAGGCATCAACTCCTGGGGAGAAACAAATACGGGAGGACTAATAGCAGGAACTCCACCCAGGCCCCTAAATCGATAGCGGACTGGTGCTAAAGGTGTGGTTTCTGGGACTTGAATAAGCCCACGTCTAGAAAGATTACATATTAGTTGAGAGAACAATATTCCATTTTTGTGGGCTCTTTCTAATCTGTGGGAGATGATGTGCTGGGCGAGATTTAACACTCACACACGAATTTCAGGTTAATTCTTTGTTAGATTGCGGTGAAGGTTAGAATGAAATCATCCCTCTTTCTAGGGGGGTGAGGTGATGGTGTGGAAGCAGGGAGTCAGCCACCTGGCAGTCCAAGGACGAATTCAGAGGGCCCCAGGCCACAATGAAGACAGTCATTTGATTGGCCTTGTTTCTCTTACTGATGTTTGCTTTTTGTCTTTTCAGTGCTGTGATGTAATTCACACAGCATGCAATTTACTCATTTAAAGTGTGCAATCCAGTGGTTTTCATATACCTACAGTTATGCAGCCATCACCACAATCAATTTTAAAATAGTTTCAGCCCTGAAGAAAGCTCATACCTATATGAGCAGTTACTCCCCATTTCTCATCAGCCATCCAGCCCCAGGCAACCACTAATCTATTTTCTGCCTCTGTAGATTTGCCTGTTCTGCACATTACATGTAACGGAAATCGTATAATATATGGTTTTTCATGTCTGGCTTCTTTCACTTAGCATAATATTTTCAAAGTTCATTCATATTGGAGCGTGGATCAGTACTTCATTTCTTTTCATTGCCAAAGAACATTCCATTTTATGGACAGGACACATTTTACTCATATATTCATATGTTGATGGACTTCTGGATTGCTTTCAATTTTTGGCTATTATAAACATTTGTGTACAAGGTTTTGTATAGAGGTATGTTTTCATTTTTCTTGAGATATACTCATATCTAGGGGTGGAATTGCTGAGTCATATGGTATCTCTATGTTTATCCTTTGGAGGAACTACCTGACTTTTTCAAAGTAGCTGCACCATTTTACATTCCTACCAGCACTGTGTTTCTCTACTTTCTCACCAACAATTCCTCTATTATTGTAGCGACCCTAGTGGCTGTGAAGTGCTATCTTATTGTGGTTTTGACTTGCATTTCCCTAATGGCTACCGATGTTGAGCACTTTTTCATGTGCTTATTGGTCACTGTATATCTTCATGGGAGAAATGTCTATTTCTATTCTTAGCTTATTTTTGTAATTGGATTATTTGTCTTTATTATTCAGTTGTAAGTGTTCTTTATATACTCTGGATGCAAGTCTCTTATAAGATGTATGGTTTGCAAATCTTTTCCCATTCTGTAGGTTGTCTTTTTACTTTATTGATGATATCATTAGTAGCACAAAAGTTTTCAATTTTGATAAAATCCAATACATCTATCTTTTCTTTGGTCATGTGTGTGTTTGGGGTTGTATCTAGTAAGACTTTGGGAATGAACATTTACTCTTATGTTTTCTTCTGAGAATTTTAATAGTTTAGCTCATTTAGGTCAATGACTCTTTTTCAGTTAATTTTTGTATGTAGTCAAAAGTTTATTATTCTGCATGTAGAGTCCCACTTGTTACAGTGGTGTTTCTGTCTTTTGTGGCCAGTTCAGTTAATGGCAATTCCATCATCCAGTTGTTCAGGCCAAAATCCGTTCTTGACACTTTTATCTCTCATTCTGAGGTCTTGTAGAATCAACCTTCAAAACAGGTGTAGAATCTGACTTCTTCCTATCACCTTCACTGCTACCACCCTGGTTCTAGTAACTACCAGCTTTGTCTGGATAATTGCAGAGGTCTCCTAATTGGTCTTCCTGCTTCTGCTCTTGATATCCCTACAGCCTATTTATCATACCCATCAGCTAGAGAGAGATATGCTTACAACTTTAAAGCAGGTTATATCCTTGCTGTGTTCAAACCCTTCAGTGGCTTCCGCCTCACTTAGAGTGAATCTAAAGTTCTTTCTGTGACCTATAGACCCTACAGAAAATGCCCTCTGACTCCACCAATTTCCTTCTTTGATCTCATCTTCTGCTCTGCTCCCCTCAAACACACTGCATTAGCCACACTGGACTCCTCCTGCTGTTACTCAAACATATCGAGTGTGCTCCTACTTTGGGTCCTTTGCATTAGCTATTTCCTCTGCCTTAGAATTTCATCGTTCCCCAGATATCCTCACGTCCTTCTGGTCTTTACTCCACAGTCATCTTATCTATGTGGGAATCTTTGTACATCTTATCTAAAATTTCACCTCACCAACTCTTCCTCTACTCTTTCCTTGCTCTGTCTTATCTCCTAAACACTTTTCATTTTCAAACACAGTATGTATTTTCCTTACTTATCTTGTTTTTTGCCTTCTCGGCTCAAATACCTTCCATGAAGGCAGAGGTTATGTTTACTTCACTATTGTATCTCCAGAATCTAAAACAGTGCCTGGCACATAGTAGATACTCAGTAAACAAATGTTAAACAAAATAAACATACTGATTCTAGTCTTCCAAGAATATCTTTTTATCATACTCTTAATAACCATTCCATCAACATAGTACCTAAAAGGACCACTTTTGGAAAATGTGCTCAGGGATGCAACTGTTACTTGGTCTCTCCCAGCTATACTACACGTCCAGATTTGCAGGCCTTCACCAGCTATTTGCAAGGTCTGGGTTAAGAGGACAAATGGAGACTCACATACTGTATGTTTTTT
>PVKU01007078.1:0-43016 GCA_004027475.1 Anoura caudifer | reverse complement strand
TACTAAGGGCTTGGTGATGATGAACTCCTTTAACTTGACCTTATCTGAGAAGCACTTTATCTTCCCTTCCATTCTAAATGAAAGCTTTGCTGGATAGAGCAATCTTGGATGTAGGCCCTTGCCTTTCATGACTTAAAATACTTCTTTCCAGCCCCTTCTTGCCTGCAAGGTCTCTTTTGAGAAATCAGCTGACAGTCTGATAAAATCTCCTTTGTAGGTGGCTGTCCCCTTATCCCTTGCTGCTTTTAGAATTCTCTCCTTCATTTTAACCTTGGGTAATGTAATTATGATGTGCCTTAGTGTGTTCCTCCTTGGGTCCAACTTCTTTGGGACTCTCTGAGCTTCCTGGACTTCCTGGAAGTCTATTTCCTTTGCCAGATTGGGGAAGCTCTCCTTCATTATGTTTTCAAATAAGTTTTCAATTTCTTGCTCTTCCTCTTCCCCTTCTGGTACCCCTATAATTCAGATGTTGGGATGTTTAAAGTTGTCCCAGATTTTCCTCAGCCTCTCCTCATTTTTTTTGAGTTCTTGTTTCTTCCTTCTTTTCTCTTTGATTGTTTGTTTCTTCCTTCTGGTCCACTCCATTGATTTGAGTCCCAGTTTTCCTCCCATCACTATTGGTTCCCTGTGTGTTTTCCTTCATTTCCCTTAGTGTAGCCTTCATTTGTCCATCAAATTTGTGACCAAAATCAACCAGTTCTGTGAGCTTCCTAATCACCAGTGCTTTGAACTATGCATATGATACGTTGGCTATCCCTTGGTCACTTAGATGAATTAGCTCTGGGGCTTTGATCTGTTCTCTGGTTTGAGCCATTTTTGGGGTTTTCTTTGGTCTGGTCTTGGCTGTTATGTAGTAAGGGGTGGAGCCATAGGTGTTCCCCAGGGTGGGACAGCCCAGTTGCTAGGTAGTGACGCTGTATGTGGGGGTGGGGTCTTAGAGAGAACAATGGCACTTGCTCTGCTCTCTCTTGGATTCTAGTCCCTTCTGCTGCTTCTCCTTAGCCTGGATTATCTGCACGCAAATGTGGGGCCATGTGGTCAGCCAACCGCCTTGCGCATCCTCACTGGGTCTGCCTGTTGCCACCCAGTGTCCGGAGTCTGTTAGCCACTGCCTGCATGCCTGCGATCTGCCAGCCATTGCTGCCTGCGTGCCCGGGTCTGCTGACCTCCATGTTTTCCTGCCAGGACTCTGACCCTCTTACTGGTCTGGATGAATGGTTGTTGGACTTCCATACAGTTCAATTTTCTGTCAGTTCTGGTTGTTTTCTTGTTTCTAAATCTTTGTTGTCCTTAATTTTGGTTGTGCAAGGAGGCACAGTGTGTCCACCTATGCCTCCATCTTGGTTGGAAGTCACATAATGTATGTTTACATATTTAAATGTAAACCAATATATATGTTCTATCCTCCTACCTTCAAAATGATAAAATTAAAAAAATTCAAATAAAGGCAAGGTTTTTATATGACTGAAAGTTGACACAATATCAAAGACCACTCCACTTTTGAAACATTTGATCAGTCACAGTACCTTCTTCATACACTGCACAAATCTTTTCTTCCTTCCAGTTGTGTTTTTACCTTTTTTGAAATAATAAAGCATAATATACTGAAAAACAAAACAAAATAAAAAAAGAACAAAGACCACTCCATTAAGTTATTGGTTACTTTCTATGTTTGTTGGTGGACTAGCTGGCAATGTTTGGATGAGTAAAAAGAAGATACATATAATTCATAAAGTATATATTTCATAAAATTTCTTTTTGTAGCCTAATGAGAGAAATCACTGTTTTTTATAATTAAGATTTTTACTAGCATGTATTTATTTGAATTAATCACTTAGTGATTAAAAATGAAGTATAATTGCATTCAAAATAGTCAACCTTTGGATACAGTTTCACTAATAAAAGATATAATAAAGGTAAAAATTGAAATATTATTTTTGATATGTTTTCAAAAAAGTAATTTCTAAGGTATTCAAAATTATTTATTAAAATTTATAAGTAAAATACAGGTTATGAGTATATGTGAATAACTTAAATATTTAAAAATGTTAATAATGTTGAATTTAATTTCTGAAATTTAAATTAAATCTTTAAAAAATTTTTTAAAATGATAGCTCATTGATTACGCTATTACAGTTGTCCTCATTTTACCCCAATTGCCCCCCTCCACCCTGCACCCCCACTCCCTCAGGCAGTCCTTCCACCGTTGTTCATGTCCATGGGTCATGCATATATGTTCTTTGGCTACTATATTTGCTCTACTGTGCTTTACATCCTCATAGCTATTCTGTAACTACCTATTTGTACTTCTTAATTCCATCACCTCTTCACCCATTCTCCCACATGTCCTGTCCATCTGATGACCATCAAAACACTCTCTGTATCCATGATTCTGTCTCTGTTCTTGTTTGCTTAGTTTATTTTTTAGATTCAATTGTTGATAGATATGTATTTGTTGCCATTTTATTATTCATAGTTTTGATCTTCTTTTTCTTAAATAAGTCCCTTGAACATTTCATATAATAAAGGTTTGGTGATGATGAATTCCTTTCATTTTTTCTTGACTGGGAAGCTGTTTATCTGCCTTCTGATTCTAAATGATAGCTTTGTTGGATGGAATAATCTTGACTGTAGGTCCCTGCTTTTTATGACTTTGAATATTTCTTGCCAATCCCTTCTAGTCTGCGAAGTTTCTTTTGAGAAATCAGCTGACAGCCTTATGGGAACTCCCCTGTAGGTAACTAACTTCTATTCTCTTTCTGCTTTTAAGATTCTTCCTTTATCTGTAACCTTTGGCATTTTCATTATGATGTGTCTTAAAGTGGGCCTCTTAGCATCCATCTTGTTTGGGACTCTCTGTGCTTCCTGGATTTGCATGTCTGTTTCCTTCACCAAATTAAGGAAGTTTTCTCTCATCATTTTTTTCAAGTAAATTTCCAATTTCTTGCTCTTTCTCTTCTTCTCGCACACCCATGATGCAAATGTTGGAATGCTTGAAGTTGTCCCAGAGGCTGCTTATACAATTCTCATTTTTTTATTCTTTTTCTCCTGGTTGTTCTGATTGATTGTTTTTTGCTTCTTTTGTTCCAAATCATTGATTTGATTCTTGTCTTGATCTGCTCTACTGTTGTTTCCTGGTAAATTGTTCTTTATTTCAATTAGTGTATCCTTCCTTTCTGACTGGATCTTTTTTATGCTGCTGAGGTTTTTGAGCATCCTTATAACCAAATGCTCAAGTTCCTTCAGCATCCTTATGACCAGTGTTTTGAAATCTGCATCTGATAGATTGCTTATCTCCATTTTGTTTAGTTATTTTTTCTGGAGTTTTGATCTGTCCTTTCATTAGGGCCATGTTTTTTTTGTCTCCTTGTTTTGGCAGCCTCTCTGCATTTGTTTCTATGTATTAGGTAGAGTTGCTTTGACTCGGTGTTTTGGTAGTGTGGCCTAATGTAGTAGGTGTCCTGTAGGCACCAGTGGTACAGCCTCCCCTATCACCCAAGCTGGGTACTTGAGGTGCACCCTTTGTGTGGGCTGAGTACACCCTAGTCTTATAGTTGAGCCTTGGTTGCTGTTGTCAGATAATTGGGAGGGATTTACCCAGGCCAGTTAACTGCAAGGATTGGCTGTGACCACTTACCACCACCCTCTGCCCGTGTGGAGGATCAGCTGTGTAGGGGCTGAGTGGTTGTGCGGCAATGTGATCTATAGCTGTCCACTAGGCATGCTGGCTTTGGAGTTTCCCAGGTGATTCAGGCCAAGGTCAGCCCCCACCTGTGGTTTGCTCAGGGCCACCATTCCTGAGCTATAAAGCAATCTGAGATGGCTGCTAGTTGTGCTGGGCTGGAAGATTTTCAGGCTAAGCCAAGCTATGAATCTAGGTTGGCTGCTGCTGGTGCCAGCCCTGGGGCTCACTGTGGCCAGCTGTTGCTTGTTTGAGAGGATTTAGAAAGTTATGTAACAAGACCAGCCATACATATGGAAAAGCAGCTTGGGTGGGCCTGTAAATCGGGTAGGGCGGAGTCTCTGGGGATCTCCAAGGTGGTTTAAACAGTGTTAGCCAGGTTGATGGAGTCTCAGATATGGTGCCTACTTGCCAGCTCTGTGGCTTGGTGGTTGTGTGGGGGGAGGATTTAGAAAAGGGACAGTGGCCTCTGCTTGCATTGATGCCAGACACTTCACTTTCTCCCAGTATGCGGGTGCCTTTCAGTATTTGACAAGTTAGTTAATTTGTCTTTTACCTAAGTGCTCCTGCTGCTAAGATCATCCTGACACTTGACAACAGTGACACTTCTGCCTTTGGCCCTGGCACCCCACAGAAACCTTCAAGCTGTTTGGACACAGTTCCCTTCTGTTCTGAGGACAGAGATCAAGATCGGGTGGAAGTATTTCTGTGGGGCATGAATGGTAGGAGGTATTACTGAGGATTGTTGTTTTGGGTAAGGGGTTGTGCTTTGACAGTGCTACCTGCCAGATCCTAAGTGACAGAAGTGCCCAGGAAAGGGTCCTTGCTGCTCAGGTCTGAGGTGGTCCTACCGATGTGTGTGGGTGAGAAGGGATTTGAGGAAGAAGTTCAGGGCCTAAACACCTGTGCAGCAGCATCTTGGGTTGCATAAAACATTTTCTTTCAACACTTGTGGGAACTTCATTCCATATTTCTTATCTGGGTGATATATTCTCACTTCTGATTTCAGACTGTTCTGTGAATAATCCTAAGAACTGATGCTCTTTTGGATCAAAGAGTGGTAGACTTTTCCATTTATTTTAAGGATGCAAGTATTACATTCCTAATAATAATTGGTTTTGGTGTTGTGGACCAAAAGCATTGCCACAGATATATATTCTCAAATATTCTTATTCCCAGATAAAGAACTAGGCAAATGCTGTGGTTTGAATAAAAAAAGTCAACAACGAACAATTCAACTTCACATGATCAATTTTATTTGAGCTATTAGCAGAGAATATTTTGCACTAGAGAATTCTTGCATCAAGTAATAACCAAATGTGAAGCAAACAAATAATCAATTATTAAAATGTAGCTGCTATTAATGTAATCCTTTACATTTCAGTAACACCAGCATTTGAAGGGGTATGTAAAGCTACTTAAAGGCATCTGCTGTGCAAAACAAGAATACAACCATGTTCCCTTTGTTAAAATTTTTTTAGAGGATCTATTTCTAAAATTTACAATTTGAAGTAGGTGTTACGATTCTGAAAGGTGTAAAATCCAGTCTGATGTAGAAATAGCTGATTAAGATGTTAGCCAAAGCAAGCATTGTTTTCAGGGTTTAGTGCCCTTGCAAAACCAAAATTTACCTTTAATATAGGATCTAGATACTTTTCTTATGTATGTATGTATATTTCTAATTGTTCTATTACAGTTGTCCCAATTTTCCCCTGTTGTTCTCCCCCTGCCCAGCCCACCATCCACTTTTCTTTTTGGCCAAACTCAGGATAACTTTTTTTTGGTGAACACATTTTCTTTTACTTATATTTAAGGGTATAGATAATACATTCACAGGGTTAGAAAACCAAAAAGTAAAAAAAAAAAATTGCAGTGAAAACTTATTCTCCCATGTCTGCCAGAGACAGACCTACACTGTGCTATCCCCCCATCCCCAATGCTATCACAAACATCATTTTTATGTATGTCAGAGTATCTTTGCATATATCAGCAAATACTAATTTCAGCTCTTATTTCACATATTTGTGAACCTCAGGGTTTTTTTGTTTCTTATTTACTAATATACCCTGGAGATATTACCATATAATCACATAGAGAGTTTCCTCATTCTTAATTTTCAACTGCAGAGGACCTTGTTATAGGTTGTGCCATGCTTAATTTAACCCATTTACTCTAGATGAACTTTGGGTCATCTCCAACTATGTTAGGCTAAACACACTGCAATGAATAACCTTACATATACATGATTTTACATATATTTAGGGTAAATATCCGGAAGTGGAATTGCTGGGTCAAATTGTGCATGCATTTGTGATTCTGATTGCTAGATATTGCCAAATTGTCCTTCGTGGGAGGTGGGTAGTCATTTGGGCTTCCACTAGCAATGAATGAGAGTGTCTATTTCCCTAAAGCTGGATCATATTTTAAGAATGCTTGAGTGCAGACTCCATCATTCAGCATCAACTTTGCAGGAGAGAATAGCACTATTTAATCCTTATTTCCCTAGCACTCTGCAAGGGAAATACTTGCCTTTTACTCCTTGCCTCTTGCTTGCTGCAGAACTATAGCCAAGTTATCTAAGCACTTGTGCCTTTGTTTCCTCAACTATAAAATGGGACTGTAAAGGTACCTACAGCCTGTGGTAGTTGGGAGAGTCTCATGAGCTAATGCACACACAGCACAAAGCACAGTTCAGCATAGTAAATGTTCAAAAAACTATCTGTGCTCTGGTTGGGTGGTTCAGTTGGTTGGAGTGTTGTCCCGTACACCAAGAATTTGCAGTTATATCAGTTGGGATGCATACAGGAAGCACCAATCTATGTTTCTCACAGTGATGCTTCTCTCTCTTCCTACCCTTCCTCTCTGTCTAAAATCAATAAACATATCCTTGGGTAAGGATTAAAAACAAGAGTTAAAAAGAATAAAAGGCTGTCTGTTATTCATGGGTCACATCAATAATGCCACTTAGAGAATGTTCCATCTCTGCCTCTACTAGGCCACAGTGTATTAATACCTATGTCAGAAAACTATGACGTTACTGAACATGTTCTTGGAAGGAATCTTGGTTCTAGATACATGAAAGTGAGCCCCTTCTGTTGAGTGTAGTTGGAGAAGAGGAAACAGTAGGTGGTGAGTGAAAAGGGAGGTAATGAAGATGGTAGAGCAGGAACAGAAACTGCAATGAGCCTTGCAAAGGGAAAGGAAACCTTCTGGTGCTTTGGCACCAAAACCCTTTGCTCCAGGGGGAATTCTAAACTGTGTGTACCAGATGCCAGGGGCCCTGGGACATTGTCTGGCCTGG
Organism: Anoura caudifer; assembly: GCA_004027475.1. Lineage (NCBI taxonomy): Eukaryota > Metazoa > Chordata > Mammalia > Chiroptera > Phyllostomidae > Anoura > Anoura caudifer. The sequence goes on along the minus strand of PVKU01007078.1, from coordinate 36,033 downwards.
AGTTTTTACCAGGACAGCCAAAGTTCTAGAATCCTGAGTACACCAGAGGGGCTGGGGCTACTCCCCCAGGCTAAGCAGAGTTGGCAGCACAGCTGTATGGTTGAAGGCTCTTTCTCTGGAGTTGAACAGCCCTGTGTTCAAACCCTGGCTCTACCACTTGATAGCAGGATGTCTTAGGGTGAATTCATATTTCTGACCCTCACTTTCCTCATCTATCATCTGAGGATAAATGTCACAGTAGAGACATTCCCTCCATGTATGTTCACAGGGAGGGTGTGAGGATTGTATGATATGATAGTTTTAAGGCACTTAGCACCATGCCTGGCACATACTGAGCACCTGGTAAGTGTCACAAGAGGATCAAAAAGGATATCCATTGAATAGGGCTTTACAAACTCTGCATTTCTGGGACACAAGAGGGACCCCCAGAGGGTATACATTAACAAATTTAAGTCATAACATCAGAAAAGATCCATTTGGATGGATGTACAGTTACAGAGAGAAAAAATGCCTCTTAGCAGGAATGTTATTTGCAACAAAGCAAAATGAATTCATAAGTGTCTTTTTGCAGAAGCAGGGGAGGGAAGTCCTGAAAACATTTCCAGCAGTCTCAGGGCAGCAAATGGAAAAGGAATTGTATAGTACTGATTGCTGCTAATTTAAGACATAAAAAGCCCTGATAATCTCTTTGGTATTCTCTGCTTTTTTATGTTATTCACCAAAGGTAAAATAGACATACTTTTCAATACATTATCTTCATCCCTTTATCTCATTTCCATGTTAAGGATATATGTTCTTTAAACACTTCTACTGCTTCTACTTATTTTTTTAACCCACCACTTTGTGTTAGAACTTAATCCTTGTGCCTGGGAATCAGCAACTGGGCTACTTTCCTTGCTGGACCTGCTCTAATCTGTCTGTTCTGCTTGGTGAGTTCCTTCTTAGCCAGGCTTCATGTTTGTGAAGTATTTCCCAGGATCAACAGCCATCAATGGTCCTTTTTTCTTTGATTCCATAACATTTCATTTATAGTATTTTTCACATTGGGCTCTAGTTCTTTGTGTATACATCGGTCTCTCCCTTTACACTGGGAAATCTTTTGAGCCAAGGGTTGTATCTGTCCTTCCCTTTCTCCATCAAAGTTTGTCAAACATGTGTTAAGTGTCAGGTCCTATGACAGGGTCTGTGGATTCAGAAATGAATTAGACACAGTTCCTGGTCTGGCAGGGAAATCTCAACACAGTGTGAGCTTAAAAAAAAACAAGGCATTCAGCTAAATTCCTTACACACACACTCTCATTTCATCCTCTAATTGACCCTAGGTGCCGTCATCATTATTCCCATTTACATTGGAAAAGCCTGACCCAGACAGAAAATACAATTTTCCAAAGAACCTAGGGCTAGCAAGTGGCCTCAAATTGCTGTCAAGGTGAAGGTCAGGAGACACCTCCCTCCCCAACCCGCGAGGAGGCAATGTCCAGCAATGTCAAGACTGTGAGAAGGATTTGGCTAGATGAAGGAGTGTGGGAAAGGAATTCCAGGTAGACGGATTGGGTTGAGCAAAGATTTGGGGGTTAGAAAGCATTACTCTTTAGGGAACTACAAGTCTCAGTCATCTCTGCATCCCCAGTATTTGTATAGAGCATGGCGCTTAGTAGGTTCTTATTAATATTTGTTATAAGGATGCATTTCTACTGCTGAAGTCCCTAGGACTGGTAGTTCTATTCTGGGTTTGGGTTCATGACATTCCTCAGGGTCCCATCACCAAGTTCTCATTTTTGCTGAGGTCCTGAGGCTGCATGGGCCACTATTCCATCTTTGGAGAGTGTGTCCCTAAATTGTTTCCATTCAACCCCCCAGAAATACAGTGCAGAGGCTTATTCCCCTACCACCAACCTATAGATGTGCAGGGAGTACATCCACAATTGGGGCAATCAGACTGAGCAAAGCTTTAAGCATAGCAATTACTGGGTGGGCAGTTGGTGGGATCTCCTGATGAGTCCATCAATAGGCCACATAGCCTTAGGGTACTTGAAAACTACCCTTTACAGATGGGAGACCATACTCAGGGAACGTGAATCTTAGGGAGGCTGCTTATGATCTGCCCACACTTCCTACCTCCTCCATATCTTTCTCATTATCTCTCCTGCTCATAGCTGTGAGGAATATCTGTCTAGTCTAAATGGAGGTGATGTAGATGGAGAATCTCTTTTCTTCCCCTTGTTTTGCATAAGATACTCTTTCAAGGACAGGAATTTTCTTTTTTATATAACATGCCAATTAATAGTAAGGACTCTAGAGCCAGACAACTTGGGGTTTGGGTCCTGGCTCTGCCACTTGACAGCTTTGTGACTCTGAGCAAGACATTAGTCTCTGTACCTCAATTTCCCCACCTGCAAAATGAAGTTAGTAACAATAACCCATAGGATTTTTGCAAGAAATTACAGAAATTAAAACATTTAAAGCATTTAAGTGAAATAAGTCAGAGAAAGACAAATACCATATGATTTCAGTTATATGCAGAATCTTAGAACAAAATAAATGAACAAATAAAACAGAAATAGACTTATAGATACAGAGAACAAACCAGGGGCTGGAGGGCTGGGTAAAAAATGTGAAGGGATTAAGTAGCACAAATTTGTAGTTACAAAATAGTCACAGGGATGTAAAATACAGGATAGGGAACATAGTTAATAATACAGGATAGGGAACTCTGTGTGATGCCAGGTGGGTACTTGAAATATGGGAGGGATCACTTTGTAAATTAAATGATTATCTAACCACCATTCTGTACATCTGAAACTAATATAAAATAATATTGAATGCCAATTTTAATTGAAAAGTGAAATAGTCTTGACTGGTGTGGCTCGGTGGGTTGGGCATCATCCTGCAGACCAAAAGGTTGCTGGCTTGATTCCCAATCAGGGCAGTTGTCTGGGTTGCAGGGCCAGATCCTTAGGAGTGTGCAAGAGGCAACCAACTGATGTTTCTCTCCCTTTCCCTCTTTCTAAAAACAATCAATCAAATAAATAAAATCTTTAAAAAAATAAAAATAAAATAAAAATGTGGCTTTTGTCTAAAAAATATTTTTAAGCTCTCAGGACAGTGCCAGGCACATTGTAGGTACAATGTAGATGATGATGGTGATGATGATGATCATTAAAATTACACAAAACTCCCTCCTCTCTTCTGGTTCTTTTGTACTAGATGTTAATGGCCCAAAGCCTTACCCAATGGAAATTGGTTCTTTTCTTCACAGACAAGGTGAGCTTAGATTTTAAGTTTATAATTCAAGTTTATGCTGTCTAGCATGAAAAACAAAGATACTACATTTCATACTAAAATAGTAGGATTGTTGTCATAAATATTATTTCCAATTTTTTTAGTTGATATGTTACCGTAAACCCAGAAAAAAACTAATCTAGTCCATTTACTGAAATTATCATGGGTAAACCGAATCTCAGAAAAGAAATGCCTAATGAATGGTCACACAGCTATAGGGCTGGAACTAGAATATATCCCTCCTCATCCCTGTTCATGCTCCTTGTAGTGTCCTAGTACCAAGTAAAGAAATACAGCCATTCTTTGAAGCTCCTCTACTTTTTTTCTATGACAGTGGTCAATACACTGTGTGTGTGTGTGTGTGTGTGTGTGTGTGTGTGTGTGTGTGTGTATGTATGTAGAGCCAGACAGTAAATATTTTAGGCTTTGTGGGTCAGATGCCTATCACAACTACTCAACTCTATCATTATAGTGTGAAAGCAGCTTTAGACAATATGCCAACACATGTAGGTGACTGTGTTTTAATAAAACTTTATTTAAGCCCTGGCTGGTGTGACTCAGTGGATTGAGTGCTAGTCTGTGAACCAAAAGGTCACTGGTTCGATTCCCAGTCAGAACACATGCCTGGGTTGCAGGCCAGGTGGCCCATCTAGGGGCATGTGAGAAGCAACCACATATTGATGTTTCTTTCCATCTCTTTTTCCCTCCCTTCCATTCTCTAAAAATAAATAAATCAAATATTTTTTAAAACTCTATTAAAAAAATTGTTGGGCCAGATTTTACCTGAGGGCCATGGTTTTTCCATCCTTGTTCTGTGTCATCCCCAGCTGGAGTGCTAGAGCAGTGAGAAGGGGGGAAAACCCCACTTCTGTATATGCAGCAAGGTGTTAGTGAAATGCTAAATGTGAAAAAATAGGAAGAGGAAAGAGTTTTGGTGTATGAAGTAATAAGGATAATTAGGCAAAAATCAGTTCTACTTTTCCATCCCAGCTACAGCTGTTCCTTTTTCTTTCTTTCTTTTTTTTTTAAGAGGTAAAATAGAGGGATCCAAGATGGCAGCAGTCTAGGTGGATGTTACACTCAAGACCAAACTGGAATTATAACTAAAATGTAGAACAACAAACCTGAATAACCAACTGAAGACTAGCTGGACAGATGTCTTATAGCCAAGGATTTCCAGAAGAAGCCACATTGAGACTGGTAGAACGGTAGAGATGCAAAAAGAGTTTGCCCCATTCTCACAGGCAGTGGCTAAGATTCCAGAGAAATATCCCAGTTGGAAAAGTTCCCCCTAAGAAGTGTGGGGTCTCAACCCCACACCAAGCTCCCTAGCCCAGAGCACCAGAGCTGGGAAAAGATACCAACATAATATCTGGCTGTGAAAATCAGTGGAGATTCTGTCTGCCAGGGAGAAATGGTAGTCTGCTAGACACATGGGTGCCCTCCTAAAGGGCCAACACACAAAATCTTGTTGGCAGCCACTCATCCTGGGCTCCTGCAGAGGGAGGGCAGAGTGAATTGGAGTTGTGTGAGAAGAGGCTGGGCTTTGTGGCTCTGGAGAGAGAGCTGACAGGACAGCCACTGCGACCCCTGTGCTGAGTAACCCTCCCCTACTGCAGGCACCATATATCTTGGGTGGAGCACTCCACTTCTTACAGCATCAGCCTGGGGGAATGCAATAACCCTACCCTGTGGAGCCCATGCCATGCTGAGGAATCAGCTGCTTGGGCCAGGATGTACAGACCTGGGATGACTCAGGAGGAGTGAGTGACTGAGTGATGTTACTTTGGGGTAGGGACCATTCACCACAATTTCCAGTGAACCTGATTAGTACCGCCCACTTGGGAGGTCCTCTAGCTCCACCCTTTGGGCTCCAGGTGACCCCACTCTCTCAACTCTTATTTGTCCTGCACTGCTGAGTCTTGGCAGATTCCAGGACAGACTGAGTCCTTGTGTGGCTTTGGGGTGAAGCCACTACCTCCTTTTTCTCCCAAGCCTGACTGACACCTCCCCATCATGATAGACCCACTAGCCCCACATTCCCAACTCCTGGAAGCCCCACCCTATTGAGCTTGGGCTCTTGGCTGAATCTTGAACAGACAGAGTTTTGTGGCTCTAGGATAGGGGCCATTTTTCTCTTGCATGCTCAACTGATGCAGAGCCCACCCTTTATGTGGCTAAATCTTGGTCTATTTGGGCCTGATAAACTTTTCTAGTGACTCCCTGACAGCTTCCTGAGACTCAACTCTAGCACAAAGGTCTGTGGGCACCTGGCAGGATAGAGCTAGATTTAGTTTACCCTGGGACATTTGCACTGGCACTAACTGAACCCATATCGATCTGGTGAACACAACTTGCCCACACCTGGTGATTCACTGAGAACCCACCTCATGGAACTTGAGTACTGCCAGAGGCTCTTTTAGTGACTGAGCCTATCAGGCAGTTAGCAGGTGGAAGAAAGTGGAGGATGATCTCAATATGCCTTGGGGCTTTTGCTAACCTGTCTCTGGGCCTGAGCCTGGTAAAAACTGGCCTTGGTGTGCAGCTTGGTCTTTTCCACACTCCTCCAAACTCAGCAAAGTTGGCCATACACTGTGGATCACTTTGTATCTCCAAATAGGTTGCCCAGGACCAGTCACAGGCAGCATCTGACATTGGTCTGCACCAGAGTCCCTCCCAAGAGGCTCAGAACCAACATACCCTGTGACTAGACTCAGAAGAGCAAGAGCCAATAAGCTTCACAAGCAGCATATTCAGAGTGATCTTGACCTGAACGAAACCCTGCTGGGGCAAATTCTGTTTTGTGTTGTGAGCACCTGCACTGCAGATTGCATGCCATGGTCAGGGTTGAGCATCACAGTTAGCCAGCCTGAGGATTAATCCCATGTACAAACAGGCCAATAACAATCAAGACTCAATTACAACAGGAGGGACTGCATTATACACACAAGGGACATTACTGGAGAACCCAGTTCAGGTGATGAAGGAGACTCTGCCACTGGTTCCCACAGGACACCTACTATATAAGGCCATACCATAAAGACTGGGAGTCATAGAAGTTCCATATATTACATAGAAACAAACACAGAGAGGCAGCCAAAATGGGGAGACAACAAAATAAGCCCAAAATGAAAAAACAAGAAATCTCATGAAATGTATGCAAGCAATTTACCAGGTATAGGGTTCAAAAACAATTGCTGTGATGCTCAAGGAACTTAATAACTTCAACAAAGAGATAACAAGTATGAAAAGGCCACAAAGAACCAGTTAGAAATGAAGAATACAGTATCTTAAATGAAGTATACACTAGAAGGAATAAACAGTAGGTTGGATGAAGCAGAAAATTGAATCAGTGATGTGGAAGACAAGATAGCAGAAAACACCCAATCAGAGCAACAAAATGAAAAAAAGTTAAAAAAAATGAGGATAGTTTAAGGGACCTTTGGGACTGCATGGCATGTAACAACATCTGCGTCATAGGGGGAGCAGAAGGAAAAGAGAGAAAGCAAGAGATCAAGAACCTATTTGAAGAAAAAATAACTGAGTCCTGGCTGGTGTAGTTCAGTTGATTGGAGCATTGTCTCTTACACCAAAAGGCTACAGGTTTGATTCCCAGTCAAGGTGTGTGCCTGGGTTGCAGGTTTGATCCCTGCTTGGGGAGCATATGGGAGGCAACCGATCAATATTTCTCTCTTAAGAGAAATATGTTGCTCTCTCTATTTCGCTCAAATCAATAAATATATTTAAAAATTAAAAATAAAGAAACAGTGACCGAAAACTTCCATAACCTGGTGAAAGGAAAAGACACACAAATTTAGAAAGCAGAGTCTCAGAGAGAAAGAACCCAGAGAGGCTCACACCAAGACAGGCCATATTAAAATGGCAAAAGTTCAGAACAAAGAATCTTAAAAGTAGCAAGAGGAAGACAGTCAATAGTTATCTATAAGGTAGCTTCTGTAAGATTATCAGCTTATTTCTCAACAGAAAAATTTCAAGCCAGAAGGGATTGGCATGAAATATTAGAAGTGATGAAAAGCAAGGATCTACAACCAAGACTATTTTACCCAGCAAAGCTATCATTTAAAATTGAAGGAGAAATAAAGAACTTCTCAGACAAGAAAAAGCTAAAGGAATTTATTATCACCAAACCAGTATTATAAGAAATGTTAAAGGGTCTTTTTAAAATAATTTTTTATTGTTGTTCTAATACAGTTATCTCCATTTTCCCAGTACCATTTTTCTGTGCCCCATTCACCCCCACCTCCCACCCAACCCTACCTCCTCTCTTGGCTTTGTCCATGAGTCCATTATACATGTTCTTTGATGATCTAAAGTGTCTTCTTTAAGAAGAGTAAAAATAAAAAAACAGAGAAACATAGTTATAAAGAATAAAATGGCAATAAATATGTACCTATCAATAATCACTTTTTTAGCATTATTTAATTGCATGCTTATTGTAACATTGAAAATTAGCATATTATATATCATGAAACTAAAAACAACTAGCTACTGATACAGCCTTATTCACACAGAATTGGTGGGAACCACCTAATGTAAGTACAAATATTCTTTCTAAGGTATTGCAAATTTTATCACCAGTTTATTTATTGTCTAGATATGTTTCCGCCAACCATTTCTTTTCTAAATATATTTTATTGATTATGCTATTATAGTTGTCCCATTTTTCCTCATCATTCCCCTCCACCCTGCGCACCCCCTCCCACCTGCAATCCCCCCTTTAGTTAGTTCATGTCCATGTGTCATAAGTTCTTTAGCTTCTACATTTCCCACACTATTCTTGCCCTCCCCTGTCTATTTTCTACCTACTGTCTATGCTACTTATTCTCTGTACCTTTTCCCCCTCTCTCCTCCTCCTACTCCCCTGTTGCTAACCCTCCATGTGATCTCCATTTCTGTGGTTCTGTTCCTGTTCTAGCTGTTTGCTTAGTTTGCTTTTGTTTTAGGTGTGGTTGTTAATATCTGTGAGTTTGCTGTCTTTTTACTGTCCTATTTTTTTACCTTCTTTTTCTTAGATAAGTCCCTTTAACATTTCATATAATAAGGGCTTGGTGATGATGAACTCCTTTAACTTGGCCTTATCTGAGAAGAACTTTATCTGCCCTTCTATTCTAAATGATGGCTTTGATGGGTGGAGCAATCTTGGATGTAAGTCCTTGACTTTCATGACTTGGAATACTTCTTCCCAGCCCCTTCTTGCTTGCAAGGTCTCTTTTGAGAAATCAGCAGACAGTCTGATGGGAACTCCTTTGTAGGTGACTGTGCCCTTATCCCTTGCTGCTTCTAGGATTTTCTCCTTCATTTCAATCTTCGCTAATGGAATTATGATGTGCCTTGGTGTGTTCCTCCTTGGGTCCAACTTCTTTGGGACTCTCTGAGCTTCCTGAACTTCCTGGAAGTCTATTTCCTTTGCCAGATTGGGGAAATTCTCCTTTATTATTTGTTCAAATAAGTTTTCCACTTGTTGCTCTTCCTCTTCCCCTTCTGGTACCACTATCATTCGGATGTTGGGATGTTTAAAGATGTCCTGGAAGTTCCTAAGCCTCTCCTTATCTTTTTGAATTCTTGTTTCTTCTTTTCTGTTTGGTTGTTTGTTTCTTCCTTCTGTTCCACTCCATTGATTTGAGTCCCAGTTTTCCTCCCATCACTATTGGTTCCCTGTGCATTTTTCTTCATTTCACTTATTGTAGCCTTCATTTTTTTCATCTAATTTGTGATCAAAATCCACTAATTCTGTGAGCATCCTGATCACCAGTGCTTTGAACTGTGCATCTGATAGGTTGGCTATCTCTTGGTCGCTTAGATGAATTGGCTCTGGGGCTTTGATTTGTTCTCCAGTTTGAGCCATTTTTGTTTCTGTTTGTTTTTTTGGTTTAATCATGGCTGTTACATAGTGAGGGGTGGAGCCTTAGGTGTTCCTGATAATCACTTTTAATGTAAATGGTTTAAATGCTTCAGTAAAAGACATAGGGGATCTGAATGAGTAAGAAAACAATCCCATAGACATGAACAATGGTGGAGGGATTGCCTGAGGGAATGGGGGGGTGATGTGTGGAGGGGACAAAGGGGAAAAAATTAGGACAACTGTAACAGTATAATCAATAAAATATAATTTTTTTAAAAATTAAAACAATAAAAAAAGAACAACAACAAAAGAAAATAATACCCATATATAAGTTATCTGCAAGAGGCCCAGCTTCAAATTAAAGATGCACACAGACTAAAAGGAAAGAAGGAAATGGGGGTTTAAATGACACATTAGATCAGATGGATTTAATTGATATCTTTAGAGCATTTCATCCCAAAGTAGCAGAATATACATTCTTTTCAAGTGCACATGGAATAGTTTCTAGGATAGACTACATGTTAGGACACAAAACAAGTCTTGATACATTTAAGAAGACTGAAATCATATTAAGCATTTTCTCTGACCACAATGGTATGAAACTAGAAGTATAGTTTTTTCATACCAAAAAAGTATAAACACACAAAGACATTGAGGCCAAATAACATGTTACTAAACAATGGATGGGTGAAGAATAAGATACAGGAAGATATCCAAAGATACCTTGAAACAAATGAAAATGATAACACAACAACCCAAAATTGATGGGACACAGAATTTCCTAAGAGGGAAATTCAGTGCATTATAGTCCTACCTGAAAAAAAAAATCTTGAATAAACAATCTAACTTTACACTTAAAGGAACTTGAAAAAGAACAACAAACAAAGTCCAAAGTGAGTAGAAAAAAGGAAATAAAGATCAGAGCAGAAATAAACAAAATAGAGTCTAAAAAACAACACAAAAGATCAATAAAACCAAGAGCTGATTCTTTGAAAAGATAAACAACATTGAAAAACTTTTAATCAAAATCATTAAAAAAGGGAGGGGACCCAAATAAATACCATCAGAAATGAAATGGAGGTAACAACGGACTCTACAGAAACGCAAGGAATTGTAAGAAAATATTATGAACAACTACATGGCAACAAATTGTACAATTTGGACAAAAAGGATAAAGCCCTACAAACACAGTCTTCCAAAACCGAATCAGGAAGAACCAGAAAATCTGAATGGACAGATTATGACTAATGAAATTGAAGGTGTAATAAGAAAAAAAAAAAAACCTCCCAGCAAACAAAAGTTCTGGACTGGGTGGTTTCACAGGTGAATTTTACCAAACATTCAAAGTAGAACTAACACCTAACTTCCTGAAAATATTCCAAAAAATTCAAGAGGAGGAAAGACTCCCAAACTCACTTTATGAGGCCGGCATTACCCTAATTTCAAAACTAGATAATGACACTAGAGGGAGGAAAATTATTGATCAATATCCCTGATGAACATAGATGCTAAAATCCTCAACAAAATATTGGCAAACTGGATCCAGCAATACATTAAAAAGATCTTACACCATTACTAAGTGGGCTTTATTCCAGGGATGCAAAGTTGGTACAATATCTGTAAATCAATAAACATAACTTGCAAATAAAATAAAGGATAAAAATCACATGATCATATCAATATATGCAGAAAGAACATTTGATAAAATCCATCACCCATGTATGATAAAAACTCTCAGCAAAGTGGGAATGGAGGAAACATATCCCAATATAATAAAAGCCATATATGACAAACTCACAGCCAACATCATATTCAATAGGCAAAAAAATACAATAATTTCCTTTAAGATCAGTAATGGGACAGGGATGTCCACTTTCACCTCTCTTATTCAACACAGTACTGGAAGCCCTAGCCATAGCAATCAGACAAGAAGAAATAAAAGACATCCAAGATGGAAAAGAAGAAGTACAACTGTCATTATTTGCAGATGACATGACAGGGAACCCTAAAGATTCCACCAGAACAAAACAAAACAAAAAAAATTACTAAACTGATAAAATAATTCAGTAAAGTAGCAGGATACAAAATAAATATCCAGAAATCAGTTGCATTTATATATACCAATAATGACCTATCAGAAAGGGAAACTAAGAAAACAATCCAGCCCTGCCTGGTGTGGCTCAGTGGATTGAATGTGGGCCTGTGGACAAAGTGTCACCAGTTCGATTCCCGGTCAGGGCACATGCTTGAGTTGTGGGCCAGTTCCCCGGTGAGGGGCATGTGAGAGGCAACTACACATTGATGTTTTTCTCCCTCTCTCCCTCCCTTCCCCTCTGTCTAAAAATTAAATCTTAAAAAAAGAAAACAATCCCATTTACGATTGCATCAAAAAAGTACTTTTTAATGAATTTAACATGTATTTGAAAAATGATAAAATGCTGAAGAAAGAAATTGAAGAGGATACAAATAAATGGAAGCATATACTTTGTTCATGGATTGGAATAATTAATATCATTAAAATGTCCATACTACCCTATAAATTCAATGCAATTCCTATCAAGATGCCAACGGTATATTTCACAGAACTAGAACAAATATTTAAAAAATTTGTGTGGAACCACAGAAGACCCCGAATAGCCACCACAATCTTGAGAAAGAAGAACAAAGTTGGAGGAATCATGCTACCTGATATTAAACTATACTACATGGCCACAGTAATCAAAATGACATAGTACATGCACAAAAACAGACATATAGGTCAGAGGAACATAATAGAGAGCACAGAAATAAACCACACCTTTATGTTCAATTGATATTTGACAAAGGATGTAAAACATACAATGGGGTAAAGATAGTCTATTCAATAAATGGCATTGATAAAATTGGACAGAGTCAAGTAAAAAATGAAACTAGACCACCCTCTTACACCATACTAAAAAATAAACTCAATATGGATTAAAGATGTAAATGTAAGACTCAAAACCATAAAAATCCTAGAAGAAAACACAGGCAGTAAAATCTTGGACATTTCTCATAGCAATATTTTGTCTATGTCCCTTCAGGCAAAGGAAACAAAAGAAAAAATAAACAAATGGGACTACATGAAAGTAAAAAAAATTGCACAACAAAGGAAACCAATAATAAAATGAAAATACAATCCATGGAATTGGAGAACATATTCAACAATGATAATTTGATACGGAGTTAATATCCAAAATTTATAAAGAACTTATAAAACTCAGCACCAAAAAATCTTGAACAATCCAATTAAAAAATGGACAAAGGACCTGAGTAAACACTTATCCAAAGAGGACATACAGATGGCCAATAGACATGGAAAGATGCTCAATGTCTCTAAGCACAGAGAAATGCAAATTAAAACCACACTGAGATGTTACCTCACACATATCAGAATGGCTGTCATCATTAAATCAACAAACAACAAGTGTTGGTGAGGATTTGGAGTAAAGGGAAACCTCGAGCACTGTTGTTGAGAATGAAGATTGGTGCAGCCACCTGGAAAACAGTATGAATTAAAAATGGAACTGCCTTATGACCCAGAGATTCCACTTCTAGGAATATGTCTGCAGAAACCCAAACACAGATTTGAAAGAATATATGCACCCCTATGTTCATTGCAGTGTTATTTACAATAACTAAGATTTGGAAGCAGCCTACCTGTCAATCAGTAGATGAGTGGATAAAAATGCTGTGGTACATTTACATAATGGAATACTACTTGGTCATAAAAAGGAATAAAATCTTACCTTCTGTGATAGCTAAGGTAAGTGAAATAAGCCATTCAGAGAAAGACAATACTGTATGATCTCATTTATATGTAGAATCTAATGAAGAGAATAATTAAACAAACAAAATAGCAAGAGAAGCACAGACACGTAGAACAGACTGGCAGCTGTAAGAAGGGAGTGGTGTTGGGAGAATGGGTGAAAAAGGTGAAGGGATTAAATGAAAAAACAGAGATGGCAATTTTTCCACATTAACAAATGAATTTAAGGGAGAGATTCAGTAAAGTGGTGTCTGTTACCATGGCATTGCCAGTATACCTTGCCAGAAACTCCAAATAAAAGGGCATATTTTATCTATCCATGTGACTCTAGTAATTTTAATCTATAGCATGAGATTTATTCCCTTAGCTCCCAGATATTAGCTTGCTTTATTAGGACATCAAGAAGTAAGCAGAAAGGAGAGAAAATATATTTAGAGAGGCTTTGCTTTAGTTTGAGGAAATGAGTTCACGGTTAATTAGGGAAAAACAGAGGCTACAGGCAGGTTAGTAGAGTGAGGTTTAATCATCTTCAGATAAGTGTAAGGTTAAGAAAATACCCTGAAGAATTTTTTTTCCAGAGGTTGCATAGTTGCCTTCATCTTTTGAGATTGTTTGTGATGGAGATTATATTAATTATTCATCTTGCTTAGTAACTACAGCCACAGTTAGCAGTTTAAAACAACACACACCATTTAACAGTTTTCATGATGAGGAATTCAGGTGCAGCTTAGATGCCTCCTCACTTCTGGGTCTCTCACAGGCTATAATTGAAGCATGGGCCAGGGCTGGCCTTTCCTTTGAAGCTATGACTGGGGAGGATCCTCTTCTAAGCCCTTCTAGTTCTTGGCAGGATTTGGTTCCCTGGGAGTTGCTGGACTGAGGACTTCATTTCTTAGTTGGCTCTTGCCATGTGGGTGTCTCCAGTATGATGGTTTACTTCGTCAAAGCATGAAAACCAAAAAGGCAGTAGAATCTGTCAGCAAGATGGAAGTCACACTCTTATGTAACCAAATTATGGAAACGACATCCCATCACATTTGCCATACTCTGCGGATTAGAAGAAGGACATTGATCTTGCCCACACCAAAAGGAGGGGATTACTCAAGGACAGAAACAAAGAGGTGGGGAGAATTGGGGGACATTTTAGAGTCTACCTGTTACAGGGAAGGTGTAGCAGCAATGTCAGCTTATAATGAAAGCAAGACCTGCCATGATGGGAAGGTCTCTGGAGCCATATTTCCTGTGATGGGTGAGTGATGGTTAATGATTGTCTTGGGCAGAGGGGGACTTGTGCACATACAGCACACTTTCTAACTACAAACTCTGGGAAATGTGAACTATGGGCAGACGATTTAGCCTCATTAAATCTAAGTGCTGGATAAGACAGGGCCCATATAACACTTTGGACTCTTAATGTCAATCAACAGAAAAACTAACTCAGATGGTTTAAGATAAGAGGCAATTATTTGGCTTATATAACTTACATGTCCAAGAGAAAATCTCAGTTCAGGCTTAAAGCAACACATTTTATTTGTTTATTTGTTACTATTTTTTGATTAGCATTATTGAGGTACAATTATACATGGCAAAAGCCACCCTTTTTTAGTGTACAATTCAGTGTTCAATTTAGTACAAACATGTCCAGTCAAGTAACCACCATCACAGTCAGGATACAGAACATTACCAGCCCCCTTTCCTTCCCCCAAACAAATTCCCTCTTATCCGTTTGCAGGCAACTTCTGTTACCCTCAGCCCCTGATAGCCACTGATTGCTTTCCAGTGCCTATTATTTTGTTTTCAGAATATCTCTTCAATGAAATCATATAGCATGTTGCCTTTTGAGTCTGGCTTCTTTCACTCAGCCTAATGCTTTTGAGATGCACTCAGGTTCTTGCATATATCACAGGTTATCTCTTTTTATTACTGAGTAGTAGTCCACTGGATAGATGTACAACAATTTGTTTATACATTAAGCAAATGAAGGAAATTTGGCTTGTAACCATTTTTTGTTAATTATAAATAAAACTACTATAAGCATTTGTGCATAGGCTTTTTTTTAATGAATATAACTTCATTTTTTTTCTGGTAAATACCTAGTAGTGAAATTGCTGGATCATAAAGGAAATCTATGTTTAACTTTATGAGACACTACCAGGTTATTTTCTGTAATGGCTGTACCATTATGCACTCTCATCAGCAGTGAATGAGAGTCCTAGTTGTTCCATATACTCACCAATACCTGGAATCATCAGTTTTTAATTTTAGCCTTTCTAATAGGTATGCAGTGGTATCTCAAGGTGGCTTTAATTTGCATTTTCCAAATAACTAATGATGCTGATCATCTTTTCACATGTTTATTTGCTCTCTGTATAACCTCTTTGGCGAATGCTTGTTCATATCTTCTGCTATTTAAAAAAATGTATTCTTGCTTGTTTTGAGGATAAACAACATTTTTGGATGGAATTCTAATAGGTCAAGTATGAGTGAATAGAGCCAACAGAAATAGCTATATAATGAAGTCTATTTTTCAAAAACCTAAAATATGAAAAAGAACATAGAACTCCAGAGGCAATAAAATAACATAACATCATATAAAATTTTATTGTGGTTTTATTATTTTTAAGTTTTCAGAGTTCTTTATATATTCTGGATGCCAACCTTTTACAAGAAATGTGCTCTTGATATACTTTATCTCAGTCTGTGGCTTGCATTTCCATTATCTTGACAGTCCTTTGAAGTTTAAAATGTTAATGAAGTTCAAGTTACCATTTTTTTCTTTATGAATCATACATTTGGTGTCGTGTCTAAGAAATCTTTGCTTAACTCATGATTTCCAAAAACTTCCTTTCATGTCTTCTAGAAGCTTTATAATTTTCCATCTTACTTTCAGGTCTATGATCCATTTCAAGTTAGTTTTTGTATAAGGTAGATGAGGTTTATTTAACTGTTTTTGGCAAATTGCTACACAATTATTTTAGAACCATGTTTTGAAATGTTTCTGCTAAATTGACTTCATGCATTTGTAAAATACAGTTGGCCATATTAAGTACGGGTCTCTCTCTTGTCTCTTTGAACAAGGCTATGCTTCCCCAGGGTTGGCTCCATTTTTAGGTAGTCTCTTTCTCATGGTTACAGGATGGCTGACAGTAGCTCCCAGAACCCCATTCTTCAGCTTCATGTTCAGTGAAAGACAAGCATCTTTGTTCTGGTAGTCTCCACAAAAATACTGAGATGGATTGACTTTGATTAGATTGTTTATGTCATGTGATATGCACTGATTGTTCTGGACCAAGTCACCTCCTCCACTTGCAAGACTAGGAATGAAGCCCTACTCACACCACCGGAGTTAGAGTTGGGGAACAGTGGGTCCTCAAAAGAAAAAACAAGAACTGTTAGGATGGGTATAATGTAGGTTGGATGACCAAACAACACCCAAACAATAGCAATCAAACATCCCAACAAGTATCTGGTTTTGCTCTTGACTCAAGGATTTGATAGTGTAACCGGGACACACACATGGAAGAAAACAAATTGTAACAGATTGTGAGAATATAGCAATTGAAATGAGTCCAAGGTACAGATGAGGGAGTAATGAAATCTATCTGGGTGTTTTGGGAAAGGCTTTGCAGATAAGATCTCTGAAATGGGCTTTAAAAATAGTTTTAAAATGCTTAAGTGAATATAACATCTTTAAAGAAAAGTGCACAGGCTGTAAGTGAATGGCTCAATATATTATTCCAATGTGAAGACACACTTGAATAACAAGCACCCCAAAACATCATGTGTCCCCTTTTCTCCACAAGTAATTTATATGCTGAGTTCCAATGCCATAGATTAGTGTTTGCTTCTTAAAAATATAAATGGAGGGACTTCTGGCCAAGATGGAGGTGTAGGTAGACACACTGTGCCTCCTCGAACAACCAAAATAGGGACAACAAAAATTTAGAAACAAAAAAACAACCAGTACTGACAGAAGATTGAACTGTATGCAAGTCCAACAACCAAGGAGTTAAAATAGACACATTCATCCAGACCTGTAGGAGGGGTAAAGTCAGGCAGCAGTCAGAAAGGGGTTGCAGCAAAAAAAGTGGTGGCTGGTGGACCTTGGGCACACAAGGCAGCAGCTGACGGATGCCGGGCATGGGGTGGCAGCTGGCAGACCAGTGAGGCAGTGGATTGTGGAGGAGTGTCGGGTGCAAGGCAGCTGGTAGACCGGGCTGTCCCACATTCATGCACATATAGATCAGGTGAAACGGGAGCGAGATAGACTTCACAACCCAGGGTTCCCGCAGGGGGAAATAAAGCCTCAAAACACCGATTGAAAACACCTATGGGGGTTGAGGTGCTGGGAGGGACTCCCAGCCTCACAGGAGAGTTTGTTGGAGAGACCCACAGGGTCCTAGAACATACACAAGCCCACCCACCGAGGAATCAGCACTAGAAGGACCCAATTTGCTTGTGGGAAGTGGCAGAAGGGACTGAAATCTGAGAGAGAGCAGAGCAAGCACCATTGTTCTCTCTCTGACTCCTCCCCCACATACAGCATCACAACCCAGCAACTGGGTTGCCCCACCCTGGTGAACACGTAAGGCTCTGCCCCTCAACATAACAGGCGCAACCAGACCAAAAAAAAAAAATGGCCCAAACAGAAGAACAGATCAAAGCCCCAGAGCAAATACATCTAAGCGATGAAGAGGTAGACAGCCTATCAGATGCACAGTTCAAAGCACTGGTGATCAGGATGCTCACAGAATTGGTTGAATTTGGTCATAAATTAGATGAACAAATGAAGGCTACACTAAGGGAAATGAAGGAAAATGCACAGGGAACCAATAGTGATAGGAAGAAAACTGGGACTCAAATCATTGGAGTGGACCAGAAGGAAGAATGAAACAACCAAACAGAAAAGAAGGAAGAAACAAGTATTCAAAAAAAAATGAAGAGAGGTTTAGGAACCTCCAGGACATATTTAAATGTCCCAACATCTGAATCATAGGGGTACCAGAAGGGGCAGAGGAAGAGCAACAAGTGGAAAACTTATTTGAACAAATAATAAAGGAGAACTTCCTCAGTCTGGCAAAGGAAATAGACTTCCAGGAAGTCCAAGAAGCTCAGAGAGTCCCAAAGAAGTTGGACCCAAGGAGGAACACACCAAGGCACATCGTATTTACATTACCCAAGATAAAAGATAAGGAGAGAATCTTAAAAGCAGCAAGAGAAAAGGAGACAGTTACCTACAAAGGAGTGCCCATCAGACTGTCAGCTGATTTCTCAAAAGAGACTTTGCAGGCAAGAAGGGGCTGGAAAGAGGTATTCCAAGTCATGAAAGTCAAGGACCTCCATCCAAGATTGTTCTATCCAAGAAAGCTTTCATTTAGAATGGAAGGGCAGATAAAGTGCTTCTCAGATAATGTCAAGTTAAAGGAGTTCATCATCATCAAGCCCTTATTATATGAAATGTTAAAGGGATTTATCTAAGAAAAAGAAGATAAAAAACACGTATAGTAAAATGACAGTAAACTCAGAATGATTAACAACCACACGTAAAACAAAACCAAAAGCAAACTAAGCCAACAGCTAGAACAGGAACAGAACCACAGAAATGGAGATCACATGGAGGATTAGCAACAGGGGAGTTGGAGGAGGAGAGGAGGGAAAAGTTACAGAGAATAAGTAGCATAGACAGTAGGTAGAAAATGGACAGGAGGAGGGCAAGTATAGTATGGGAAATACGGAAGCTAAAGAACTTACAAGTATGACACATGGACATGAACTAAAGGGAGGAATGTGGATGGGAGAGGGTGTGCAGGGTGGAGGGGAGTGAAAGCAGAAAAATGGGACAACTGTAATAGCATAATAAATAAAATATTTAAAAAATCTGAAGAAAAAATATAAATGGAATCAAGCAATGTGAGGTTCATTTGCACTAGTATGTAGCTATAGTTCATTAATTTTCACTGCTGTATGTATGTTCTATTGTACGTATATACCACCACTTATTTTATTTTGTTGAACATTTGTGGTCAGTTCCAATTTTTGACATTGAAAACAGTATTGCTATGAACAATTTTGTGCTTGATTTTTGTTTCACATGTTATGTGGGGTATATATCTAGAAGTAAATGTCCTGGGTCATGGAACACACATGTGTTTAAATTTAGTAGATTCTGCTAAACAATTTTCTAAAGTGCTTATATGAATTTAAATTCCCACTTGCAGTGTATGAGAGTTTGGCTGGTGTTCACTGTCAACAACAGTTGATATTGTTAGTCTTCTGTAATTTTACCCATTGTGGTGGGTGTCTATGTAGTGGTATCACATAATGATTTTAGTTTGCATTTACCTAATGAATAATGTTTTTGAATACTTTTTCATCAGTCTCTTGATCATTTAGATATCTTTTCTTTTTTGGTAAAGTGGTTGTTTAAGTCTTTTGTCCATTTTTTCTACAGGCATACCTTGCTTTGTTGTGCTTCACTCTATTGTGCTTGGTGATTACTGTATTTTCAGCAACTTCAAAGCAAGATCCTCTATCAGGAAAACGATTATGACTTGATAAAGGCTCAGATAATGATTAACATTTATAATGAAAACATTTTTTTCTATTTTTAAAAAAATTTTATTTTAATTGTTCTTGTACAGTTTTCTGTCTTTTACTCCCATCCCAGCCCACTGCCTCAGCCCTCCCCACCTCCCTCCCATTTCCACCCTCCCCTAGTTTTTGTCCATGTGTCCTTTATACTTGTTCCTGTAAACCCTTCCCCTTTTCCCCTGAAATTCTCTCCCCTCTCCCCTCTGGTGACTATCTGCCTGTTCTCAATTTCAGTGTCTTTGGTTATATTTTGCTTGTTTGTTTGTTTTGTTGATTAGGTTCCTGTTAAAGGTGAGATCATATGGTATTTGTCTTTCACCTCCTGGCTTATTTTGCTTAGCATAATGCTCTCCAGTTCCATCCATGCTGTAGCGAAGGGTAGGAGCTCCTTCTTTCTTTCTGCTGCATAGAATTCCATTGTGTAAATGTACCATAATTTTTTTATCCATTCATTTACTGATGGGTACCTAGGTTGCTTCCAACACTTGGCTATTGTAAATTGTGCTGCTATGAACATTGGGGTGCATAGGTTCTTTTGGATTGGTATTTCAGGGTTCTTAGGATATAATGAAAACATTTTTAAATTAAGGTATATACCTTTTTAGACATAATGGTATTGTGCACATAATAGACTATAGTGAAGTGTAAACATAACTTTTATATGGATTGGGAAACCTAAAATTTCATATGACTCACTGTATTGTGATAGTCACTTTATCAAGTATCAGTCTGGAATTACACCTTCAATATTTCTGAAGTGTGCCTATATAGGGTTACTATAATTATTATTTTGGGCATTGATTTTTAGAAATTCTTTTATATTGGGTTGGCCAAAAAAAATCCCTTTAGTTTTCTTCTGTAAAATAGAAGACACATAATTTTCACCAATACCTTTATTGATTTGGATATTTTGAGTGTGTCAGCTATCTTCTGCATGGTATAATGTTGATTTTTTCTCAATTAATGTCTCAATTTGATTGCTATCGACTTCAACCTGTCAACCCAACTGTAGAGCATCTTCCAGCGAGAAATCTCCAGCACAAAACTTCACAAACCACTTTTGACACGTTCGATCAGTCACAGAACCTCCATACTCTGCACAAATCTCTTTTTGTGTTTCAGTTGCATTTTTACCTTTCTTGAAATAAAGCATAATACACTGAAAATGTTGCGTATTTTCTTCCATCTTCAATATTAAAATGGCTACAAAAATTCACCAATTTTGACTGCTTTTTAAATGCATGCTGATATGACAGCTGTCATAATACAATCTAACAATTGTTTTGAGTGAAGTTTTAAAGACAGCTAAGTGCTACTTGAGCCATCTTATGGGAAAAACCAAATGAACTTTTTGACCAACCCAATACTTTGGATACTTTGGATACTAATTTTCTGTTATCTGTGTTGCAATTTTTTCCTTCTACTGTGAGGCTTGCTTTTTCACTCTTTCAATAGTGTCATTTTGTTCATAGATGGTCTGAATTTTAATTAAGTTCAATTCATCCATTGTATGGTTAGTGCTTTCTGTGTCCTTTCTAAGAAATCTTTTCCCACCTGAAAATAATGAAGATATGCTCCTATGTTATCTTCTAGAAGCATATTATTTTACTTTTTACATTTGGAGCTATAAACTGTTTGGGGTTTATTTTTGTGTATGGCGTGAGGCAAGTCAAGATTTATTGTTTTTCATGTGGATAGCCAATTGACTTGACACCATTTGTTGAGAAGACCTTTCTTCATTGTCCTGCTGTTTTATAATAAACCAAGTGTCACTGTCCTGCCATTTTATCATAAACTAGGTGCTTTTAGATGCATGAGTCTATTTCTGAACTCAGTTTTCTTCCATTTGTTTGTGTGTTTTTGTGCTAACACAACTCTCTTAATTTCGGTCATTATAATATCTTAACATATGGTAGAAAATGCTCTTCTACTTTGTGATTATCTTGGCTTCTTGACTCTGTATTTTCTTATAAATTTTAGAATCGGTTTCTCAATTTCCATAAAGACAACAAATAGGAATTCAATTGCAATTGGTTAAATCTATTTATGAATTTGCAGAGAATTAACATTACTACAGTTTGGAGTCCTCCAGTCCATGTCCATGATTTATCCCTAAATTTATTTAGATGTTTCAAAATTTTTATCAATGACACTTTAGACAGAAGTCCCCAACCCCTGGGTGCTGTGGACCAGCTGGTCCCTGGTACCAAAAAGGTTGGAGACTGCTGACTTTAGAGTTGTTTATCTTTTTCTTTTTCTAGATTACATCTTACATCTTTTTCTAGATTTGGTCCCAGGTATTTGATTTTAAAAAATACTGTAAGCAGACCTTTTTATTGTCTAAACATTTGCTAGCTTATAAAAATACATTTAATGGTTTTATATTTATCTTGATGGACTGGGTTTTGAAGGTTCATTTTTTTCCAAGAAGGCAGGTTGAAATATATACCCAGAGTGTTCCGTGAGCCTCCCAGAGGCACTGCACATACTGTACAACCCCACATGGCTGCATTCACACTGCAGTGAAGGAAGGCACCATTTGCACAGAGTAGCATGTGTTTGATGCTCTCATTGTGCAGTCTTGACTGCCGTGTTAGAAGTACGTGAAAGGTGGCAGACACTGATACCATCACCCTTGTCTGGATTGGAAAAATGCCTCTCTTTATTGACTAAGCCTATTTCTCACTAAAAGGAAAGAATTTTTCCTCCTTCAGTTTATTGAGGGCTTTTTGGGAAACGAAAACAGCATCACCATTAGAGGGCGCTCCTCCCCCTTCTTCTCCAAACTCTAACTTCACATAATTAAGTGATAGCCAATTCCACTTCTCTTACCTTGGGATTCAAGGTTAACGAACTTGTTTCCTGACTTAGAAGAGAAGAATGGGAAACCAATATTATGAAGGATGAGGAATTGGGAAGTGATCTGGGTGGGGCTGCTGAATCCAGCTGTACAGTTTATGCACTGCACAAAGGCTTTTGGCTCCAGGGACGATTTTGTAGAAGAGGGCTGAATTCCTATTCTCTGACCCAGTTGTGTGCCTAAGTGTGGTGCTACATCCACCACAGGGGGCACTGTCTCCCAACTCTCCTCTCCAGCAAGGCACCTTTTCCCATTTTAGTAAAGGCACCTTACAGGCTTTCCATGCCTTGGTTTAGGCCATCTCTAAGTTGACCAAGAGAAGCTGTATTTATCAGCAATGCCTGGAGAAACTGTATTTATCAGCTTCTCTTGGCACAGATTAGCAGAGTTGCGAGGATGCTGACAGAATGTTTCTGGAGAACTCCATGCCCTCTTCTACCCCTTCTGTTCGCCTTTTATTGATTCTTCTCTCCTGTGTTTCTACGCCTGAGCCAGGAACCCTCCTGTTATGAAAAGCAGTCCCAGTTGCCCATACCTTTCATTTCCTTTGAATTACATTAATTGCCTGACAGCTAAAAAGTGAGCTGGTATTTTCAGATTTCAGCTGCTGGTTGGCAAGAAATATTTACCAGCTCCTGTAGATTTATAAAGATGCCACAGAGATGCCTGGAGACTAACAATCAGAAAATACGGCAGCAAAACAACACTATTTTTCAAGGTTAAATGATCAGAATGCTAAAAAGAAATTGTCCATAAAGCAAAATCGGGTTTCAGAAGGAGGCAGCCTGTACCCTGGACAAAAGAAAGGACCCGGAGGTTTAAAATAAGATTTCACAGCTTCACAGTAATTATGAATATAATAAGGGGAACTTTATTTTTAATTTAGTTCCAGTCTGGCAGCCTGTCTTCTCCCTCCTGCCTCCTCTTCACACCACGGTAATGCTCTCTAATGTGGTCCTAGGGCCGAGGTCACAGTGAGAGCCGGGAAAAGTCCCAGGCACAAGGCTGTCTGATGAAGAAGTATTTAGACAGATAATATTCCTCCCTCTTTGCAGGCAGATGGGACTAACTCCCACTGGCTTTATTCCCTCCTGGAAGTCAGAAATATCTTTTGCTCTGTAGGAAGGCAGTAGATTCTGAAAATTCTAGGACAGGAAGATTTTTTGCCCTAGATAGGACCCCAGTCTTTGTCTCCTGTTCTTGATGAGTTGAGTAATAAAAGGCAACTGTGGCCACCAGGCATAGGCCCCCCATCAAGCCAATGACTGCTGCAATGCTTACTTACCTTCAAACCAGGGTGATTCAAATGTGGTTTGTAAAGGGCTACTGATTTTCCAAAAATGCTTTTCCATAGATGACATTTTGGTGTTTTCAGGGCCATACACATTCATTCATTTGTTGTTCATTCATTTAATAAGTAATTATTGAGGCCCTATTTTTTGAGGTGCTCTTTTCAGTAGAAATTAAATTCACTTCACACAAAATGAATCATTTTAAAGTGAACAAATGAGTGGCATTTAGTTCATTCACAATATTGTGCAACCACCATCTCTACTTCCAAAACATTTCATCACCCCAAAAGAAAAACCCATACCCCTTAAACTGTTACTTCCTCAATCACCCCCTTCCCCCAACCCCTGGCAACCACCAACCTGCTTTCTGTCTCTGTGGATATACCTATTTGGATTATTTCATATAAATGGAATGATTTTGTGTCTGACACACTTAGCATGATGTTTTTGAAGCTCATCCACATTGTAACCTATATCAACACTTTGTTATTTTTTGTGGCCGAATAATATTTCATTATATATATACACATACCACAGTTTGTTTATCTACTCATTCACTGGTGGATGTTCGAATTGTTTCCATACTTTGGGCTACTGTGGATAGTGCTACCGTGAACATTCATGCACCATTTGTTTGAGTATCTGTTTTTAATTTTGGGAGAGGTGGAATTTCTGGGTCATTCTATGCTTAGCTCATTGAGAAACTGCCACAGTGCTTAGCATGGGGCTGCACTATTTGGCAGTCCCACTTCCAGTATTCTTTTACATGCTTGGATACATCAATGGACAAAACTGGCTCTTATAGTCTAGTGGGGGTGGGAGACAATAAGACATAATATATATGTATATATATACACACACAGTGTAGAAGGTGATCTGTTCTAGGCAGGAAAAAAAAAGTAAAGCAGGGTATATGGCCTGGGAATGTCGCAGGGCAGTGGATAGTGGGTTATAATTTTGAGTAGGATGGTCATTACAGGCTTCACTGAGAAAGGGAGTTTGGAACAAAGACTTGAAGAAGGTGAGGGAGCGAGTCAAGTGGATATCTGGAGGAAGAGTGTCACAGGCAGAAGAAACGGTAAGTGCAAAAGTCCTGGGGTACCTGGTTTATTTGGGGAACAGCAAGGAAGCCAGTGTGGCTGGAACAGAGTGAGAAGGGCCTAGGGAGAGGAGTAGGAGAAGTCAGGTAATGGGTAGCAAGATCATGTGGATAATTTAAGGCCATTTTAAGGACTTTGATTTTGAGCTGAAGGAAATAACACATTGGAAGGTTTTGACTGTAGGACTAATGTTTAAAAAGTAGGTAATGATAATAATACAAGTGAGATATGATGCTGGATTCTACTGCAGTGAGGGCAGTGGGGGTGTCAGATTCTGGATATAGTTTGAAGATAGAGTCAATGGATTTTCTTTGTGAATTGGATGAAGGTTGTGTATAAGAGAGACAGGAGTCATGAATAACTCTACACAGCATGGGACAGGCTGTGGATGGAATGGAGTTTTGGGGGAGAAGATCAGTTTTGGACATGCTATGTTTGAAATTTTTTATCAACACTAGATGTCTATTAAATTCTAGTCTTTGCAGTGTGTATCAGAACTGAGAGAGAGAGGGGTTGGAATGGCTGAAATTCAGCATAGAATCTTGCTCCACTATGACTTCAGGGAAATCTCGCTATCAGGGATCACAAAGAGATTTTTACAAGAGCCAGTAATGCCTGGTGAAAATAACGAGTGATAGAGATGGTGGTCCTGTTTAAAGGGGACTCAGTTCTAGCTAATTTTTTTCATGTGAGAACCCAGGCTTAGTGTTGTCAGATCTTCAGATCTTCCAAAGTCTCAACTCTTCTGTGAAGTCTCTAAATTAAAAAAATGAACGAGCCAATAGTTTTAGAATACATTTTTTGCCAGTTGGAGAAATTTGTATATAGAGTGTATGTTACATGATATCATGGAATTACTGTTTTTTTTTTTTTTTTAGGTGTGATAATGGTATTATTGTTATATTGGAGGATGTCTTTATTATTAAGAAATTTACACTGAAGTATTCCAGAGCTGAGTATTCTGTTGTTTGGAAGTTATTTTCATATCGTTCAGAAAAAAAGTGTGTGTGCATGTGTGTAAGGGATATCTCAATATTAATTATAGTATTATTTGAACTTTTCTTTAGACTGAGAATTTTAAAAATAAGAAGTTGACTGGGGTGTAGAGTGGAGAAAAATAGACCCAACAAAAATGTCTACAGGCAGGAGATGACCTACGGGAGTTGCCAGTTTTCAACCTCTGCTCTAATAAAATAATTTTGGTCTTTGCTATGGAAACAAACTTAATTTTTTAAAAATTTATTGATGAGAGAGAAAGAGAGAGAAAGAGAGAGAGACAGACAGACATTGATTTGTTTTTCCATTTATTTATGCACTCATTGGTTGATTCTTGTATGTGCCCTGACCTGGGATTGAAATGACAACCTCAGCGTAGCCAGACAATGCTCTAACCCACCGAGCTACCTGGCCAGGGTGGAAATAACCTTCTTGCACACTGGCAGTTTGATCAGGACTGTTCGTATCCCCAAGGTAGGGGAAATTTCTTCTTTCTTGAATAACTTTGGCCTCAACTAGGTAGGAGGAGCTCAAAGGCAAAATGGTGGTTCCTAGAGGTATACAGACAAACTATGCTGAGCCAAAAGGAGAGAAATTCAGTGACTGTGGATTCCTACAAGATGGTAGGAATGAGAGTCATAAACTGGCTCACAGGAACGACACCACCTGGAAGGCTACAGTGAGGAATTCATTTGATGATACGTATCAGAAATACAAGGCACACACCATTCTTCATCTCCTTTGCCATTCTTCTGTTTGCATAAATGACTCCAGAAATCCCCTGTAGATCTATGACTTGATTACTCAGAGTCTGGGATCCACCCCGTGTGTAAATCCTCCTCAAGGATTTGATTTCCAGAACCCAGGACCATGCCTAGCATATGGCAGGCCCTTGGAAGTAACTATTTAAAGAATGAACAAATGTTCATCTACTTATGTCCATTGCTGGACAAAGGAATTTACCTTTTACATCATACCTATTAATCATTGGGAAGGGGCTTGTGTGAGATTTCCAGCATGAGTTTGGGAAATGCTGAGAGATTTCACTTTTGGTATTCAGTCGTAGGCTCTTATTCCCACATGGGCCACAGGACTGGTTCCTCTTAAGGAATATAAAAAAGCAATGTTCAGATTTCAGGTTGCTCATAAATCTGTTTCCCATGTTATCATTTTTTATCTGCCTACTTCTGTTTCCCCTGGGTTCGAAGGAAGTGCTTTACCTTCGAAATGATTCACTACTCCTGGACCACTGAGGGCTTTGAAAGCCACACAGCAGAAGTTCCACTCTACCCCCTCCCCTTTATAATCAGGGGAAAAGCTGGGAGTTGTCGGGGGGGGGGGGCTGTTAGTGATTTCATAAAATTCAACCTTTGTTCCCCAGGTGTCCATTTTTCAAAATCTTGCCACTAAAGTCCCTGAAAGTCGTTGCCCCTGAGGAAACATTTATCTTTGGTTTGACATCTGTTGCACTGTATCCCTTTTCAATTCTCCTTTCTAACATAGGATAAATGGCTCTGTGGGGTTTGGAATGAAGAGCTACATTTTGCAGTATGCCTGTGAGTGTGTGGAAACCCTGTTCCCCTTCTTCACACCCCTGGGTCAGAAGATGGGGGAATAACCAGTTCAGACATAGACTTGGGTGCATGGGTTGAATTTTGTCCCCTCATAAATTCACATGTAGAAATCCTGACCCCCAGTACTTGAGAATATGATCTTATTTGGCGATGAGGCTGTTGCAGAAGTAGCTAGTTGAGATGAGGTCATGAACTGAAATGCAGGTTCAGCTTCCTATTGCACCAAAAGCCAAACTTGTGAGACAGGTGCTAGCAAAAGGGAAGAGGTTTATTCAGGTGCCATGACCTGGGAAGATGGTGGACTCCTGTCTCACAGACCATCCTCACTTCCTGCTCAAGCCTGAGGTTCTTACAGGGCCAATGAGGGAGACTCCTTGGTGTTCCCTGTCTACAGGTAACAGTTATACTGGAGTAGGGTGGGCTCCTAATCCAACATGGCTGGTGTCCCTATAAAAACAGAATATTTGGAGCTAGACATGCACAAAGGGATAGCACCATGTGAAGATGATGGTAGAGGTCTACAAGTCAAGAAATGCCAATGGTTGCCATCAACCCACAAGAAGCTGGGAGAGAGGCCTGGAACAGATTTTCTCTCACAGCCCTCAGAAGGAACCAACCCTGCCAACACCTTGATCTCAAGACTTCCAGCCTCCAGAACTGTGAGATAGCTCTGTTGTTTAAGCCGCTCAACTTGTGGTCCTTTGTTGCAGCAGCCTCAGGGAACTAATGCAGGCCATATAGCTATGAGATGTGTCTGTATTTGCTTGGGAGGTGATGTAGTACAGTGATTAAATACTTGGGTTTTTAGAACTGGATACCTTGAATCTGAATTTCCAATTAGGTAATCTAGGAAAATTACTTATCATCTTCAGACTTCCGGTTTCATCAAAATGAAATGAGGAATGATAGAGATTTACACATGATACCATATTTTGCCGTGTATAATGAGCACTTTTTGCTCAAAGTTTGGAGGGAAAAATGAGGATGCATATTGTACATGGGTAGTACTAATTATGTATCTACATAAATGTTTTTGATTATTATATTTATGCTTATGCATTAAAAGTGTAACTCTAGAAAGCAATAATGATATCCATATGCAAAATAATACCCTGGAATATGATAATCAGTTTTGTTTCTAAATATAAATAAATAAATAATTGAATTAAAAAATTAAAATGAATGATTTTTTTTCCTAAAAGTTTGGGTGAAAAACATGGGTGTGCACTATACACAGGAGCACATTATACATGGCAAAATACGGTAGTACCATTGTGAAGATTAAATGAGGCAATGTATTTAAAACACTAAGGCAAATATCTGACACATAGCACCTGTGGAGTGGTAATTCTAATTATGGTTATTAGCAATAATTGACAACATTTACTGAGTCCAAAAGAGACTTCTGCTACCTAGAGTTTTAAAATTTCTCCTTGGACCACACTTCGTTGATGGTAGAAACTTCCCCTCTCTCTGATCCCCTCCTTTTAAGGTTAATGGTTTAGGGCTCAGTACTATGTCTGTTTCCTTTTGAGGACTTGCTATTTCTGTCAAACAGTGCTTGTTATAGTGGACACACAAGAAGATCCACTTGTTGTTCATTATTATTTTTTATTCATTGATTTTTTTGAGAGAGAAAGAGATATAGAGAGAAACATTGATTTTGTTGTTCCACTTATTTATGTGTCTATTGGTTGATTTTTGTATGTGCCATGACCTGGGTTCGAACCTGCAATCTTGGCATATAGGGATGATGTTCTAACCAACTGAGCTACCTGGCCAGGGCTCCACTTCTCATTCAAATGAGTGAAAGATGGTACTAGAAACTAGGTGAGAATCTGGAGTGACCAGGACCATGTATTCATTCACATTCAGACAACACAGATTTATTGAAAGCCAGTGGGCTTGGTGCAGGATCTGAGCCAGAGGAGTTTGTTTCTTCTCTCTCTTGTGAGTAGGGTAAGGAACTCAGCATAGTAATTGTTTCACAACAGCTGCCACTTGTTGAAACATAGGCCAAGTGCTAGGCATTGCCTTAGAACCATTACTCCTTAAAATTCCATGAGGTTAGATAGTTTATTACCCCCAACTTACAGATAAAGAAATGGAGGCACAGAGTGATGAAGTAACTTGCTCAAGGCCATGTGTAGTGAATAGTAGAAAAAGGATTTGAACTTGTATCTCTCAGACTCAAAAGATTCAAGTTCATACAAGCCACTACCCTCAGCAGTACCAGGAATCCAGAGCCCTCAGGATATATTTGAAATAGATTGTGAGGAAGCCCAGTATAGAATCAAATGCTGGCATTTAACAAAACAAAACAAGACAAAAACCAAAACAAATTGGTGTCTGGAGCAAAATGACCATTCTCTCAAAGTTTAAATTCAGTGACTGAACCTGAGATTTGTTTTATTTTTGTAATAGTCTCAAAGCCATTAATCTGCCAGACATTATGGTGCAGGTGCATTTTGCTAAGATGTTCTTGAGAAGCATTTTGTTATGACAAGAGTGACCCCAATGCTTTTATTCTCTTTATTGTCCTTTGTTTCTTGTGATTGGCAGTTATTTCTGCTGTTCTCTAATCTGCTCAATGCTTATTTGTTTAGAGAGAGAATGTTAGGCAGTGATGCTAAGGAAGCTATGAGGTACAAATAAAATTTTTAAAAAATTTTACTATATTTATTGGGATGACATTGGTTTATAAAATGATACGGGTTTCAAGTGTTCAATTCTATACTACATCATCTGTTAACCTCCCAAAGTCTAGTGCCCTCCCATCACCATAGACTTGACCACCTTTACCCTTTTCCAGCTCTTCCCAACCCCTTTTCCTCTGGGGACCACATACTGTTGTCTGTGTCTATGAATTTTTGTCTTGTTTGTTTGTTTCTTGCTTTCAGTTTTAGATCTCACATATGAGTGAAATCATATGTTTCTTGACTTTTTCCTCCTGACTTAGTCATTTATCCTGATGTTAAGATCCATTCATGTTGCTGCAAATGGCAGTATTTCATCTTTTCTTATGGCTGAATAGTATCCCATTGTATATATGTGTCACATCTTCTTTATCCAATCATCTATTGAGGACAATTTAGTTGTTTTCTTGTCTTGAACACCATGGATAAGGCAGTGAACATAGGGGCACTTATATATCTTTATAAATATTTTGAAAAATTTTGGGTAGATACCCAGAAGAGGGATGGTTGGGTCATGTGGTAACTCTCTTCTTAATTTTTTGAGGAACTGTTTTCCATAGTGCTGTACCAATTTATATTTCTGCTAGCAGTGTATGAGTGTTCCTTTTTCTCTACAACCTCTCCAACACACTTGTTATTACTTGTTTTGCTGGTAGTAGTTATTCTAACAGGTGTAAGGAGATATCTCATTGTGGTTTTGATTTGCATTTTCCTGATAGCTAGTGAACTTCAGCATCTTTTTATATATCTATTTTGGCCATTTATATGGGAGATGTGTCTGTCTGTTCAGGTCCTCTGACCATTTTTTAAAAGATTTTATTTATTCACTTTTAGAGAGAGGGGAAGGAAGGGAGAAAGAAAGGGAGAGAAACATTGTTATGCAAGAAAACATCAATTGGTTTCCTCTTGCATGCCCCCAGCATGGAGACTTGGTCTGCAACCCAGGCATATGTGAACTAGTGGCCTTTTGGTTCACAGGCTGCCGCTCAATCCACAGCAGCCAGGATCTTTGTCCATTTTTCAGTTGGAATTTATTGTTGATGTTGAGTTGTATGAGTTCTTTATATACTTTGGATATTAATCCCTTATTGGAGGTGATGTTTGCAAATATCTTCTCCCATTTGGGTGGTTGCCTTTCGTTTTGTTGGTTTCTTTTGCTGTGCAGAAACTTTTTAGTTTCATTTAGTCCCATTCATTTATTTTTGCGTTCCCTTCCCTTGGTTGAGGTCAAATTCATAAAAAATCCTCTGTTAAGACCATGGTCCATAAGTTTAGTACTTATGTTTTCTTCTATATATTTTATTGTTTCAGGTCTTATATTTAGGTCTTTGATCCTGTAAATGAAATTTTGATAATTGAATTCTTGAGACTGTCTTTGAGCCCTTAGGCATCTTCTATTTAAATAGTCCAATGAAAAGGGATTATTAACAATAATAATAATAATATTAATAATGCATGTTGTTTCCTGCTTCAGTTGTTATTTGTGGCAAACTTCAAGCTTCTTTCCATCTATTGGCCTTAGTTAAAAGTAGAAAATAGATTCCCATTTTGCTTTGCTCAGCTTATGCTAAGCTTGGCAGCTGGACCCTGATGATAGTCCTTGTTGGACTTTTGGAAAAATGAAAAGAGTTCCTGTTTCTATTTGAAAGAAGAGTCTGTCTTATGAGGAAAACCTCCATTTGGCAGACTTTTCCATGAGAAGTTGTCTTGAAGTTCTATTTGTGCACTGTAAACCATTCAAGTTTTTTGTGTAACCTCTCCTGATGTTTAGCGTTCCTCTTTCTCATGCCATCATCTGGACACATTGAGAGTCACATATCCAAAAAAACCCCCCAAAAACAAAAAAAACCCCAAACCCCAAACCAAAACAAACCTGGTTTTCTAACATCTTTGCTGAAAAACCTTGATAGGCTTCCCACTACCTTCAGGGTCAAATCCAATTTTTTTTATCATACCCTGACGTTGTAACCCTTGCTTCCCTGTCTAGCCTTATCCCTCTTCACTACAACTCCCTCTTTAGTTCAATCATATTGGACATCTTTTGGTTTTGCAGGCAAACTAAGCTGTATCACTTCTGGCCTTAGTGCATCTGCGAACAGAACACCCTTTCCTCCCTAATTCAAGACTTGATTTAGGCACCAAGTCCTCCTAGAAGCTTTTCTGCCTTCATAGGTCAGTGTGGGGCCTGATGTTAATATTAGGGAAGTGTAAGACCACACACTCGCCTCTCCTCCAGCACTGCAGGGTGGCTGTGCGTGTTCTCCATACGGGCGATGGTATGCTTCTGGCCCTTCCCTTCTTCGCCCATTAGCTTAGAACAAGGATTGACAAACTATGGCCCTTTTTTCTTTGTAATTCTTTTTAATTGAGGGAAAATTCAACATACATAAAGTTAACCATTTAATTTCCTTTTTCTTTTTTTAAATTGAATTTATTGGGGTAACACTGGTTAATATTATTATACAGATTTCAGGAGTATGATTCTATAATACGTCATCTGTAAATTGTACTGTATGTTCACAACCTCAAATCAAGTCTCCTTCCATCACCATTTATCCCTCCTTTATCCTCTTCTACAACTCCTAGCCCACACTATTGTCTATGAGTTGTTGTTTTCTTTTTTGCTTAATCCCTTCACCTTTTTCACCCAGCCCCCAACCCCCTCCCCTCTGAGAGCTGTCAGTCTGTTCTCTATATGCATGAGATTGTTTCTATTTTGTTTGTTAGTTTATTTTGTTCATTAGATTCCACATATAAGTGTACAATTCAGTGGCATTTAGTGCATTTACAATGTTGTGCAACTATCAGTTCTCTCTAGTTCCAAAACACTTCCATCAGCCCAAAAGGAAACCTCATAATGGCTAAGCAGTCACTCCATTCTCCTCCTCAGCCCTTGTCGGCCACCATTCTACTTTGTGTCTGGATTTGCCTATTCTGGATCTTTCACATAAGTGGAATCATAGAATATGTGATTTTTTGTCACTTCTTTCACTGAGCATAATGTTTTTGAGGTTCATCCACATTGTAGCATGAATCAATACTTTGTTTCTTTTCATGGCTGAATACTAACCCATTGTATGGATACGGCACATTTTGTTTATCCATTCCTGTTGCTTGACATGTAAGTTGTTCTACCATTTAGCCCTTATGAATAAGGCTGCTATGAACATTCATATGTAAGTTTTTATTCTCTTGGACATAGCAGTGGAGTTGCTGGGTCATATAGTAATTCTATGTTTAACTTTTTGAGGAACTCCCAAACCCACCACCTGTTTTATAAACAAAGTTTTATTGGAGCACAGCCACAACTATTCATTTACATATTTTCTATGGCTGCTTCTGTGCTACAGTGGCAGAGTGGGGCATTGCACCAGAGACCCTGTAACTTGGAAAGCCTCAAATATTCACTCTCTGGAACTTCACAGAATGTTGCTGAGCACTGACTCACAACAGCTGTGTTAAGCAGTGTAGTTTGGAGCCTTCTTTAAATAAAGATGAGGTGAGTACAGCAAAATATACATGTATTTCTTAATCTGGAGCATCAACTCCTGGTAATTTAGGGTGTTTGAGGTTCAACTGTGGTTCTGAGGAATCTATGTTGAGACTAGGTTTTGTATAAAAAGTGGTCCGGAAAGTTGTGTAACAGAGGAGTGACACCAGCAACATGGCTGAAGAAAGTGTCCCTCATTGTGTTCCCGCCTCCCAACAATCACTTTGTATCCATCCACAGAGAGGAGTTCCTTTGTGGGAGCCAAGAGACCAAGCAGCCACATGCTAAGAAAAGCAGGAGGAAGCTTGCTCACCTGGGCACTGGGCAATAGGCACATGGACCTCAGTCCCAGCTGTGGGCCCTGAAGTGGTCCATGAACTGGCTTCAGCTCCTCCCAGCCACAGTCTGGGACCCCTGGAGAACACTGACTTACTCACCTATGAATGAGAGAGACTTTGTGAAAGTCCAGGTTTCCAATGAAGAAGTTCCAGCACAATGTTGGGACTGGGAAAAAAAAGAGTTTGGACACATTGGAGACAGTAAAAGGAACAGTTTGGCTTTATCCACATCACCCCTCCTCTAAGGCGGGACAGCTCAGTGCCCAGTGAAACCTTCTCAGCCTATGATTTCTCCTGTGGGGTAAAGTGAGAGCATGTTAGTAAGTGCTGGGCTTTCCCAGTTGTGTGGGACATTGCCAAAAAAGCTGATTCTCTTTTGCTCCATGTAGAGTACTGAATCGGTAGCTGCCTGACTTGGGGTGGGCAGAAGCTGGGAGAAAAGCAAATAGGAGTTGTTCAGAGCATTAAAGGGATGAATGTTCTATTAACTGTTGTAGACTCCATCAAGAAGCCCACCACAAGTCTCTGGGAAAGCCTGGCCCAATGATTCCCCCTAGTTGGCACACGAATATACCAGTGCCTTGCTTACTTCACCCACATGCCTAAACACCCCATGTCAGGATCTCTGTGTGAACTCGCAATGGTGGCAAGAGTGAGTTTTGGTAGACAGCTAGTGAGCAGGCACAGAAATCCAGCCAGAATCTGTAGGCCAGGGAAAGACAACAAATTTGAGCTTTGGCCTTTGTCCTTGGCAAAGTGAAAAGGGAGGCTGTGAATACTTGGCCTGATGCTTTGTAGGATCAAGAGAAGGCATACAATCTTAAGAACTGCAAGAGGAAGCAAGAAGTGTGGGACAGGTGTATGTATAGAAGGTCTGAGAAAGACTCGGAATCTCTAGCAGGGATGAGAGAAGGTTTTTTTTCCTCCTGAGTCAGTCCATAAAGACTGGTGGAGGTGAATGCTATTGCATCCCAATGAAATACTTCAAGGAACAGGAAAAATCAGGGAAACATGACACCCCAAAGGATCACAATAATCTTCCAGTAACCAGCCCCAAAGACATGGAGATCTGCACTTCACCAATAAAAAAAACAAAATAACTGTTTTAAGGAAGCTCAGTAGGCTATGAGAACACAAAGAAAGGTGATTCAATAAAGTCAGGCAAACAATACACAAACAAATGAGTTTATGAGCTAGAAACTACAAAAAAGAACTAAATAAAAATTCTGGAGCTGAAGAATACAATGAATAAAATAAAAAAAATGTAATACATAGCATCAACATCAGAATGTATGAAATAGAAGAAAGAGACTTGGAATTATAAGGCTGGAACCTAAAGCTATCCAGTCAAGGAGGGCAAAATAAAGAAGAATGATAAAGAATAAAGAAAGTTCCTGACCTATGGAATACCATCAAAAGAAGCAACTTGCAAATTATTGCAGTTTCAGAAGAAGAAGAGAGGGAAGAGTGGGAAGAAAGTTTATTTAAAAAAATAATAGCTAAGAACTTCCCAAATCTGGGGAGAGACTTGTACATCTGAATTTATAAAGCTCATAGGCCATTAAACAGCTAACTCATTGAGATCTCCAAAATGCATTATAATAAAATTGTCAAAAATTAGACAATCTTAAAAGTAGCAAGAGAAATGAAGCTGGTAACTTACACAGGAGTCCCATAGAAGTATCAGTAGATTTCTCAACAATAACCTTACAAACGAGAAGAGAGTGGGATTATACATTAAAGTGCTGAATGACAAAAACAACCAATGAAAAATTCTCTATCCACCAAAGTTGTCCTCCAGAAATGAAGGAAAGATAAAGACTTTTCCAGACAAACAAAAGCTAAGGGAGTTTATCACCACTAAAACTCCCAGACTGATCTTATAAGAAATGCTGAAATGAGTTCTTCAAGCCAAAATGAAAAGATAGTAATTATTAACATGAAAATATACAGAACACTGGTACAGGTAAGTATAGTCAAATTCAGAATACTTTTCTCTCTCTTTTTTTAAAAAATAATTTTATTTTATTTATTATGCTATTACAGTTGTCCCATTTCTCCCCCATCATTCCTCCTACCCTGCAGCCCCTCCCACCCACATTCCCCCCTTTAGTTCATGTCCATGTGTCATAAGTTCTTTAGCTTCTACATTTCCCACACTATT
>PVKU01007077.1:50288-93269 GCA_004027475.1 Anoura caudifer | reverse complement strand
AAAAAAAAAAAAAAAAAAAAAAAAAAGAAATACACATTCTTTTCAAATGCACATGGAACATTCTCAAACATAGACCACGTGATAGGTCATAAAACTAACCTCATCAAATTCAAGAAAATTGAAATCATACCAAGCATTTTCTCCGACCACAAGGGACTGAAGCTAGAAACCAACCCCAAGGGGAAAAACACAAAGCCCTCAAAATCATGGAGATTGAATAGCATGCTATTAAACAATGAATGGGTCAAGAATGAAATTAGGGAAGAAATAAAAAAGTTTCTGGGGACAAATGAAAATGAATATACAACAACCCAAAAATTATGGGACACAGCAAAGGCAGTTCTTAGAGGAAAGTTCATAACAATACAGACCTACCTAAAAAAGATAGAAACATCTCAAACAAACAACTTAACTCTATGACTACAAGAACTCGAGGATTAACAGCAAAGACAGCCTAGAGCAAGTAGAAAGAAGGAAATAACTAAGATCAGAGCAGAATTAAATGACATAGAGACTAAAAGCACAATTCTAAAGATCAATGAATCCAGGAGCTGGTTTTTAGAAAAGATAAGCAAAATTGACAAGCCTTTAAGCAGGCTCATCAAGAAAAAAAGAGAGAGGACCCAAATAAAAACAATCAGGAATGAAAGAGGAGAGATTACAACTGACACCACAAAAATACAAAGGATTGTAAGAAATTACTATGACGAACTGCATGCCAAGAAATTTGAAAACTTGGGTGAAATGGACATGTTTCTAGAAAAATATAATCTCTCAAAACTCAATGAAGAAAAAGCAGAAAGCCTGAACCAACCAATAACAACAGATGAAATAGAAGCAGGAATCAAAAAACTCCCAACACACAAAAGCCCAGGACCAGATGGTTTCACAGGAGAATTTTACAAGGCATTTAAGGAAGAGCTAACCCCTATCCTTCACAAACTTTTTGAAAAAATCCAAAATGATGGAAGACTCCCAAACTCTTTTTATGAAGCCAGCATCATTCTAATCCCCAAACCAGATAAAGACATAACAAGGAAAGAAAACTTCAGGCCCATATTGCTGATGAACATAGACGCTAAAATCCTCAACAAAATAATGGCAAACCTCATCCAACAATAAATTAAAAAGATCATCCATCATGACCAAGTGGGATTCATCCCAGGGATGCAAGGTTGGTTCCACATTCACAAATCAGTAAATGTAATACATCACATAAACAAAAGCAAAGACAAAAATCACATGATCCTATCAATAGATGCAGAAAAAGCATTTGATATGGCACAGCACCCATTTATGATAAAAACACTCAGCAAAGTGGGAATTGAGGGAGCATTCCTCAACTTAATCAAGGCCATATATGAGAGACCTACAGCCAACATCATACTCAACGGGCAAAAACTAAAATCTTTTCCACTAAGATCAGGAACAAGACAAGAGTATCCACTTTCACCACTTCCATTCAATATAGTATTGGAAGTATTTGCCACAGTGATTAGACAAGAAAAGGAAATAAAAGGCATCCTAATTGGAAAGGAGGAAAGAAAACTATCATTATTCGCAAATGACATGATAGTGTACATAGAAAATCCTATAGACTCGGCCCAAAAGCTGCTCAACCTAGTAAATGAATTTGGCCAAACAGCAGGATACAAAGTCAATATCCAAAAATCAAAGGCATTTTTGTACAAACAATGAAACAGCAGAAGCAGAAGTCAAGAAAAAAATCCCATTTGATATAGCAAAAAGAAAAATAAAATAACTAGGAATAAACCTAACCAAAGACGTAATGGATCTGTACGCAGAAAACTATACAACATTGAAGAAAGAAATCAAGGAAGACACAAACAAATGGAACCATATACCATGTTCATGGATCGGAAGAATTAACATCATCAAAATGTACATACTACCCAAAGCAATTTACAGATTCAATGCAATACCTATTAAATTACCAATGGCATATTCCACAGACATAGAACAAACTCTTCAAAAATTTATATGGAGCCATAAATGACCTCGAATAGCTGCAGTAATTTTGAGAAAGAAGAGCCAAGTAGGAAGGATTACAATACTTGATACCAAACTGCATTACAAGGCCACTGTAATCAAAACAGCCTGGTACTGGCACATAAACAGACACATGGACCAGTGGAATAGAATAGAGAGCCCAGAAGTAAACCCAATTCTCTGTGGTCAATTAATATTTGACAAAGGAGGCAGCAACATAAAATGGACTAAAAGTAACCTCTTCAACAAGTGGTGTTGGGAGAACTGGTCAGCTACATGCAAAAAAATGAAACTTGAACACCAACTTACACCATACACAAAAATAAATTCAAGGTGGATAAAAGATTTAAATATAAGCTGTGACACTATTAAAGTCCTAGAGGAGAACATAGGCAGGAAAATCTCGGACATTTCACGCAGCAACATTTTTACTGATATGTCCCCTAAAGCAAGGGACATAAAGAAAAGAATAAACAAATGGGATTTCATCAAAATAAAAAGCTTCTGTATGGCTAAAGAAAACATTATTAAAATAAAAAGAGAAGCAAATATATGGGAAAACATATTTGCCAATGATACCTCAGGCTAGGATTTAATCTCCAAAATATATAAAGAACTTACAGGACTCCACTCTAAGAATATAAGCAACCCAATTTAAAATGGGCAAAGGACTTGAACAGACACTTCTCCAAGGAGGCCATACAGAAGATCCAGAAACACATGAAAAGATGCCTGATATAGATAGCTATCAGAGAGATGCAAATTAAAACCACAATGAGATACCGCCTCACATCAGTCAGAATGGTCATCATAAACAAAGCAACAAACAGCAAGTGTTGGAGAGTTTGTGGAGAAAAGGGGACCATAGTGCACTGTTGGTGGGATTGCAGACTGGTACAACCACTATGGAAAGCAGTATGGAATTTTCTAAGAAAACTAAAAATGGACCTACCTTTTGACCCAGCAATTCCACGGCTAGGATTATATCCTAAGAACCCTGAAACACCTATCCAAAAGAACCTATGCACCCCAATGTTCATAGCAGCACAATTTACAATAGCCAAGTGTTGGAAGCAACCTAGGTGCCCATCAGTAAATGAATGGATCAAGAAACTATGGTACATTTACACAATGGAATTCTATGCAGCAGAAAGAAAGAAGGAGCTCCTACCCTTCGCAACAGCATGGATGGAACTGAAGAGTATTATGCTAAGCGAAATAAGCCAGGAGGTGAAAGACAGATACCATATGATCTCACTTTTAACAGGAACCTAATCAGAAAAAACAAACAAACAATCATAATATAACCAAAGATGCTGAAATTGAGAACAAGAGAAGAGAGGGATAGGAATATCCAGGGAAAAGGGGAAGGGATTAGAGCAACAAGTATGAAAGACACATGGACAAAACCTGGGGGGGGGTGTGGAAGTGGTAGGGAGCTGAGAAGGGCTGGGGTGGTGGGACGGGATGGGAGTAGAAAACAGAAAACTGTATAAGAACAGCAATTAAAATAAAATAAAAAAAAGAGTAGTGCCCTTTGATATTTGAGACATAGTATAGTGAAAATGACCCAAACCCAGGGGAATCAGTGCTATCCCAGCTGCTGACAAAACACAATGACACAATGGTCTATGAACTCAGTGGCAAACTAACTAAATGTCAGGTTTTACCTGACTGCTTTTTATTTTTTACAAGGGAAAAGAAAAACAAATAAAAATTAGAGTTTAGGTTACTTTATTTTTTGTGGAGATGTAATAGAAGTAAGGCAAGTGTGGGCAAAAGTAGGTTTACAGTTGTTTGTATGGAAAGTAATACAGTAATTAATTAGTAATACAAGAATAAACTCTATGTTTTGTGTACTCACAACTGTAAACTTATTTTTATTCACCCCTCTATGTAGACTCAGTATATAATAACTCTAAAACAATGTTCCCCACTCACACACTCATTCCCTGTCAGGTTATCAGTGCCCTCTGTTTCTGACATATTGTACACAGAGTAGATATCTACTCTGTGTACAATATGTGTTAGAGGTATGAATCTCTGTGAAACTTGAATACTGGGCAGAAATGCAGCCACAGCTTTCCGTACTCCTCTTCTCTGACAGCCCTCCCCCCACAACGAGCATTGTGGATCTGCTCTTACAGATATCTAGGATCCATCTGCTTCCTTCCACACCCAGAGCATCACACCACCAGAATTCCAGCAGTAACCAATCGATGTCTTTACTCTCAGCTCTGACTCTTTGCATCCACTCACCACCTTGCAATCAGAGAGATCAACCATATGTAAAAATTTAATTCTGTGAGACCTGTTTTATACCCTTCAAAGAATAGTCACACATGGAAAAATAAGCTCAAATCCTTAGCACAGCTGATATACTATGAAAGGTCTTGTCTCCACTTATCTCTTCAACTTCCTGCTCTCTCTGACTTCAGAGTATCAGGCACCTGAATTGTTAATGGCTCCCATGTGCCCATGGTGTATCTTGACTTTAGACCTCATCATGTACCTTGTGTTATGTCATATGGTATCTTCCCCCAGGCACTCTACTGCTCTCCTCCTTCATCCTTACCATCACAAACACACACCTACACTCATATGCACATATTCCTTAGTTTACATATTTTTTGCCCACCCAGTATTTATTTTAATTCTTTGCCTATTTTTTTAAACAGAAACCATTTTTAAAGTATTCCACTAAAGAATCAGAAGATCTATTAACAAGGAACTTGCTTCCTGCATGACAAAACTCAGCTACACTAAAAGATGAGCTGCATGCACTCTCCAATGGCCACATTCTTACCAGGATCACATCAATCATTCACATTGCCTTCCTGGCCCTTGTGAATCTGTCTGCAGCTTGTCTAGAATTTACACAAGGTTGAAACAACAACAACAGAAATGTAGCATTATCCTTAAAGCTGCTGAAGGTCATTTAAATGAGTCTCATACTTAACCTACAAGTAGTTTGAGAATCAGAAAAAATGTCTCTAATTCTAACAAAAACAAACATTTTTATCCTATGTTAGAAGCTTTATAATTAACTCATTGAATGATCTATGATGAAAAATGCATTATCCATATTATTCACATTACATAGTTGAAAAAACTTAGCATCACAGACATTGTTTCTGCCAGAGTCAAGGATGAAACATATTTTTAAAAGATTGTATTAATTTATTTTTAGATAGAGGAGAAAGAAAGGGGAATGAAGGGGAGAGAAATATCAATGTGAAAAAGAAACATCACTACTTGCCTCACTCATGTCCCAAATTGGGGACCTGGCCTGCAGCCCAAGCATGTGCCCTCATTGGGAATTGAAACAGCAACTGTTTAGTTTGTGGGACAGTGTCCAACAGACTGAGCCACACCAGAATTTATATAACAGAACCAGGAGTCATACTGAGATATCTTAACCTTCAAAGCCTGTATATTTTCACAGCCCTAAAATCCTAAAATGAACTATTTGATTAGACAATTTGGGTCAGCACTACAAATGAGTGATTATTCAACTTTCTTCCCCTGGTGTTTTACATGGTCTCTTCTCCTAAGTGACATATACACATATAGTTATCCTCTTGACTTTCATATCACTCTTGCTGACAACTTACAACATTAGTTAGCTGTCCTCATTAGAAGCTCTGTTAGATGAAACTCTTCAGTTGGCTCTTGATATTAAGCATGTTCATTGTAATGCTGCTTCTTTGGACTGAACATGAATCAATTCTTAAAAATGTGACAGTCATCATTTTCAGCCTGTCTTAGAAAACCTCCATGTGTCCTCTGGACAAATGCTCAGTGCTTCCAGAAACACAGCTCAATTTCTTGTGCCCTCCTTGAGCACAAGTATAAGGGTCTCTGCTCTCTTTTGTGCCCTTACCACAGTTGACATGATTTACCTGAATACAGGGATATTTACTATATCCCCAATTTCTTGCCAGTGTGGAAGAAAGAGCAACACTTTGGATCTCCGCAACTTTATGATTTACTAAGACAGTGTAGTATTTTCCCCCAAGGAGTTATAAGTTGAGAGTAACTTTAGTTTATTTTGACACAGACAAAGAAATAAAGCTAAAAAGAGGGAAAACTAAGTTCCATGAAAGACAAGTAAGGTGGAAGTAATGTCACCCAAAAATGAGACTCACAGGCTAGCATCTTCACAAATGCCCGCTCTATAATTGCAGCACATCTAGAAAAAAAATGATATTGTCATCCTTGGAGAAAATGAGACTTTTCCTTGCTGCTACACACACATAGGCATGAGGCTGAATATGTCATTCCTAATGATGTACATGGAGATAATAAATCCAGAAAATATAAAAAATTAGTTACCAGCCCCATCATTTTCATTCTGTAGATGAAAAAAAAATGAGTATGCTTAGGCTAGTTGTTTTTCTAACAAGGCCTCATGGCCTGATGGCAATTTACTTGGAATTCATACCCAGATCTCCTCATTTCACTGTTTGCCATGGATGCAAGTTCGTGGAATCCTCTTGCCTCATTCTCATAGTAACTGGCATATCAGAAGGGAATAGCAAAGCAGATGGATGAGACCTCCAAAACTATCAAAGGTAGGGCAATCACAAGCAATCAGCATGCATCTCAGAAGCCTTATGTTATCAGGTTTCTCCTACTCTGTTAAAGAAAATGTGATCAATAAAAAATCATGGTTGTAAATGTAACTGTAACTATTGTGGTTACAATAGCCTGAAGTTAAAATATTATTTCTGGGAATCCAGCGTGAATTGACTAATGCTACCAGCACTTCAACTTCACATTCCAATTTCAGGGGCAATACAAAGAGGTCTACCTTATTCTATGAAATTCAACCCATTTTTGTTACTCAGGAAGCACTCAGGAGCACAGGGGCAATAACAGTGATTACCATGTTAAATGACTGAAAGTTCAGTGGCTAAAGGGATCTGGTCAGGCACAAACAAATTAATATTTAAGTATTGCCACACTCAATTTATTACAGTAAAGAAGAACAAACTAGTATCTTTTTCTGCCCAGCAAATAAAAATATTCAGTGCCTCTAAATTTCCATATGATAGGGAATGCAATTCTTCATTTGGATTGCTGTAGCTAAATAGAGTATGTTGTTGTTTTTGTTGTTGTTGTTTTGTTTTTTGCTCTTTTTTGAACCACTAAATTATAAAACTAGAAATATTATAACCTCAGCATTTTGAGATACCTGATAACTCCTAATGAATGTATCACTGAAGGCTAAACAACAAAATTCAAATCCACAGACTAAAATGACCTCCAAAGCATTTTCCTTCTTCATGTATATTGAGACAAATTCAATAAAGCTGAGTAACATCTGAGATGGAATTTATTGGAGAGAAACATAGAAGCAGGTGCTCTTGCCACAGCTGACCTTGGCTCCACCTTGAGCAAGGTGTCACCTCTAGACCCGTCCACATGCTCCTACAACTCAATATCTTTGTGATCAGTTTAATGGAAATATCTGCAGAGAAATACCTGCCATAAAACACAGCTGCCTATTTTTTCCTGTTGACTTGCAGAAAATTATCATGTATTTAGAACATATGATAATGCATAGCTGTATGAAATTTTCATGAAACTATCAAACATTATTCCATTTTTATATACAAATTTCAGCCTGAAAAATTTGTAAAGACTGTCTGAAGATAAATTAAACTTTGGCATGAATATAATTTATAAAAATTTAAAACTACTTGAATTTATTTCACAAAAAATCTTGATGATTAACACACTTCTTCAGAGAAATACTGTGATATTTAAAGAGAACTAAAACATCAATATAATTTTTAAAATATTTTAATAATCATATAACTTAAATAGGTTATTAATTAAATAAATGTCTTGTAATCATAACATTGTTTTAATCACTTATATCCTAGTTTCTGCTAGATGTGAAAAACATGACAGATGAAGAAAGAATGATTCCTGTTGAGAAAAGAGAATATAACATATTCTCTTACTTTTCTTTTAGCTTATATGCTTTCAGTGACTACTTTCTTCTGGGCTAAAAATTTTACAAACCCAAATGTAAAAGGAACAAGTAAAACCACCAGTTGAATGCTGATGGAATGTTGTTACTTACAGGAGGCTATGTAGTGTGAGAGTTGGTTAATTTTTTTAAAAAAGAAGAAAATTAAATCTGGGGAGACTGGCAACTTTTAAAACCCATTTATATCATTGTTTTAAGCATCTGAACTTCAAGTATTATGTAAGAGCAGCTTCTTTGTTTTGATAATATTACAATATCCCTAATATTTATGGCTATATTTTGTACTTTAAAGCTTTGCCTGCCTTGCTCAACATATTTATAAAAAATGTCCTTTCTAAATTACAGCTATAAGACATCTTTCTGACTTGGACTAATATAGCTAAACTCTCTCTCTCTCTCTCTCTCTCTCTCTCTCACACACACACACACACACACACACACACACAACTGTGAGCTCTTTGAAAGCAGTGTTGTTGCACAGTTGGTCTGTCAGTCTCTATCATTCAACAAAGAGTCTCATGAATGTTCGGTTCTCAGTGACTATGAAATGAATGAATGAATGACTCAGTGAATGATGTCTGCACTTTTCCAGTCCCCTATGATCAGCAGTGGTAGCCAGTTCAGATG
This sequence comes from Anoura caudifer, assembly GCA_004027475.1. Classification (NCBI taxonomy): domain Eukaryota; kingdom Metazoa; phylum Chordata; class Mammalia; order Chiroptera; family Phyllostomidae; genus Anoura; species Anoura caudifer. The sequence goes on along the minus strand of PVKU01007077.1, from coordinate 84,631 downwards.
AACAACTTGTCTAAAGTCTGACCTGAGTTTCATGGAGTCAATGAGCAATGGAGAGGCTGAGATGTGATCATCACATTAATGATGACTAAAATCCATTTTAGATGGTGCAGCATATTTTGTTACACTGTTATGATAATTTCTAGGAGTTAGGTATAAGCCAAAAAGGGAAAATGTAGCCCACTGACTTTAAGTCAGCACCACTAGAGTATAATTAGCTTATATATTATTTTCTAAGGGTATTAAGATTATAAAAATAAAAATATAATAGGAGTCCCTGGGTATGTACAAGGATAAAAGATACAAAAAGTCTGAGATCACCTCAAAATTTGCTACATAATCTTTTTCTGGCATAATTTTTTATTGCTGTGGCTAATGGAGCAAGCAAGAAATAATTTGTAAAATAAAATTTACAATTATAAATGTTTCATGTCATATTTTATTCATTTATTTTGTTTAAAATAAAAGCAATTTCCCTTAGGCCTGGTCACAGAATGGTTTTGCAGGGATTTTAGCATAAAGGATGCTTTAAGATTTCCCCTACCTACAAACAGCTGGCTATTCAGCTGCAGTCGGAAATGGCCCTCCTCCGAAGTCTCCCTGCTCATCCTGGGGAGGCTGTCCACCTGGAGTGAGGTCACCTTGAGGTTCCTCTCAGCCCGAACGAAATGCCATTGGTTGTCATTCAGAAGAGAAGGAGACTGGACTATGAGCTCTATGGGACCATTCCCAACATCAATGGCAAAAGTGATCTCAGAAGGAGCTGAAACCAAGAAGGGAAATGGGTAGAAAGATGAAAGGAGCCATCAGTGCATTTAGGGCACAAGCATATTGTGACTAAATAATATAAACAATCATAAGTCAATAGCTAGGTAAAGAGGAGTTCAGTACAAACCCCTGCAGTATTAAAATTAACATTGACAGTAATATCTACCAAATACTATGCCTCAAGATTTTATTTTGGCCCCATCAGTTCTGAGTTTGAGAATTCAGGTAATAGTGTAGGAACCTGCAACACCAATGCCAATCTGATACATATATATATGTGTGTGTGTGTGCCAAAGTTTGAGGTTCTCTCTGTCCATTTTGGCTTCCTGTCCTCTTAGGGATGTATAGATACTGGGTTAGCTAAGCAACTCCGCTCCTTTAGGGTAAAGACTCATGGCCTGGAATATCCAATGCAATTCTCCATGTTATTTTATTGATACATGTGATATAAGCATTTGCAGTAAGATTAAAAAGAGAGAGAGAGACTCAGAAAGTTTAAGTGTCTATGCAAAGAGACATAACTGCAAGTGGTGGTGTGTGGTATGAAACACATGTACCTCCCTCCCCACTCTGGGCTGCTTCCCTGACTCTGCCCTTCTATATCAATCTACATATCATACAAGCCAGTTGCAGGCAGTGAGGGTTAGTAATATGTATAATGATATGACAATGATGATAGTGGTGATGACAGTGGTGGCAGCAGAAGTCATAGAGCCATGGGGAGAGAGAAAAGGAGAGAGAAGTAGACACAGCGCAGTAGGTACAGTGAACTCTGCCAGGCACTGTACTAAGCACTGACCGTAAATTCTATAATTTTCATCCTCAAAACAACCCTATTAGAAAGGCTTTATTTTTAGTTCCATTTTATAGGTAAAAAAAATTCTTAGATTTGTGAGTAATTTTCTGTTTCTCAGATACTAAGCTTAATCTTACTTCAAACTTAAAATTATTTTTCTCAATTGAGTATATCCTCTTATATATGCTATCATTACATATTTTTTCTAAATCTAAAGGAAGTGGAGGTTAAATTATAAATTGAAGTTAAGGAGTAGAGAGTCCATTACAATAAAATAGAACCTTCATATGTCAGACTTTCCCTTTTTTCTAGCACCTTGAAGTTGTCCCCTTTCCTTTACCCCTAAAATATAACAGGGGTATTTATTGCAGCTGCAACATCTGGATTATCAGAGGCCAAACACAACCCTGGACCACTCCTTCTTCATCTTTAAACCCTAACTGAAAGCCAGTCTTGGTATAACAAACACCAATCTTCAGAATTTTAAGTAACTGAGAACTTGAATTATTTTTCATTCTGGCAAATGTGAGCCCTGACTCAGAGGAAAAGCAATGAGGCCTTTAAAATGGAATTTGAAACTGTGGACTCTGGAGTCTTCACGACCTCAGGTAAGTGATGCACCTTGTTCTGTCTGTTTTCTTATTTGTAAAATGAGAATAAAAATCAGCACCTAATTGTCAGGTTGTTTATAAATTAATCCTGATGGATTTTAAATTTTCATTAAATGTAATACCATTCGCATTTAAGACATTTTTGTACAACCCAAAAATATAGTACCAAAAAGTGCAAATTGGACATTGAAATGTAATTAACAATAAATCATCACTTATTACCATGTGATAATAAGCCATAACATTAACTGCTGCTTGGATGAACCAAATGGCCTTGAATCCTAATTTTTATTAAATTTATGTTGGGGTTATTATATTTATATTATGAATTAGTTGGCACTCAACTCCACATCTTTAGTTCCAGGCCAAGTTAGGTACAAGGGATCTTACTTCACACTAAAGCCACCAGTCTCCTCCTTTTAATAGTCTCTATTGCTGGAGTAAAAGGAGATCAAAGCCACCAATTAATGAGAGCAATTTCTTTGCTTTATGAATTGTGTGTAATTGCAAAAGGAACACATAGTGCTTGATAATTTGTGGGAGAAACGTACACACACTGCAACTATTTCCTCTGGTTAATGTTTTTTTGCTCTTCTTCTGGAGCTCTTAAATGTCTGATTTTTCTGCTGGCAAGATACTAGTTATGTTTTCAAGGGTGTAGGATGAGGTCACACTATTGTAATATGGTCAACTGCCTCAACCAAACTATAGAAAACATCAATTTTGACAGGATGAATGAGATTCCTAATGACAAGCATGAGTCTTCATGGTTATGGGTATAAAAAGGGCAAGATGATGGGAGCTATCTACCCTGTGTATAAGAAATAAGAGGGTACCCCCAGTGTGGCAAGTAGAAAAACTAGCATAAGCAACTGAAAGTAGATCTGTTTCTTGTTATTACTATGCACCACTATATCTAAATGTAAGTCATAACAATCCTCTATCAACTTTTTTAGTTTAAGTGTAACAAATGCTAATGTTAGTATAATTTTAATATACACATGTAAGTCTCAAATAGGACTTTTTATTATTTCTCATTTAGATTGTATTCTATTCTAGAGGGAAATTAATAGAAAGAACTCCACATATGCTGCTGGCTCCTGAAAATGCAAACTCAGATATACAGGGTAGAACAAAAGTAGGTTTACAATTGTTCATGTGGAAAATAATATAATAATTAATAAATAATTATAAAAGAATAAATTCTGCACTTCATCTACTCACAAGTGTAAACCTACTTTTACCCCATCCTGTATTCATTTATTTTTAAGAATAAGAACTGAAGTTTTGATTTTTCAACTTTATAATTACTGACCTATCATTATTTAACTCAAATCTGTTGAAACATGAATATATAGTACCATAGGGATTGTGGACAAAATTGCATGCAAAGAGAGCTCAAGCAATTTGAAATACTCAAAAATTATTTAAGTTTTACAAATAGAATAGCAATCGATGATGAATTTTCTGGGGAAAATATTTTAGGATGATTTTTTATTACAGAGATATTTCAAAGTTATTAGATGTGATTCTGAAAAATATACATAGAAAGAATTGAAATATTTTTAAATTTATTGTAAAATGGAATTTGTATAAATCTGTACCAAATGTATCCTTATGTTGAAACCATTTCCTGCAATTTATACATCTATTTTTCAATGCAAACTTAATTTTAAATTTATAAAAAAATCTGTTGATAAATATGAGAGAAAATAGGGGATAAATCTGATTCTAGTTTCTTAAACATGAGCATGCAAAGATCAATTTTGATGAAGTCATTCACAAATTTGTAGAAGTGAAGCCTAAGAAGCAGAAATGTAATTGTTATTATTGTTACTGGACAAGACAGTATGCAGTTACTATTTTTCCTTTTTATAAAAAGTAATTAATGTAATGAAAAGTATTCAACTATTGTTTTCTTCTTGTATTGAAATATTTTTATTAACATGATTATGTATTAAAGTTTAATGATAGGGCATCTTACCATCTGCATTTGTTATTTTTCATTTAACTTATATATAGGAGATGTAATGTTAAAAGGTGATCCATGGTGACATCAAATGCACTAGATACACCAAGTTCATGGTGAAGTGGGAGAGAAACACTGGGGATTCTCACTGGGCAGAGATTCATTTCAAGAGATAGGAAATAAGTGAGGATACTACTTTCAGGCAAAAATACAACAAAAAAGTAGATGCCAAATATGGATAGAAAGCATAATAATAGCCCTTTAGCTTTCCACAGAAATTGTCATGAACACGTTCTGTGGTGTGGAAGCTTGAAGTCATAGGTAAGAAACACCCACAGATCATCACATAAAGGCCACTGCGATAGTTAGTTACCCATGGAAATTTGGGGAATATGCTATTTTGATAAGAGAATGACTAATTAAATACTGGCAGGTAATGTTAATACAAAAAACATTGGAAGGAACTAGAAATTGTCATTGCTAATTTTACAGATGTCCAGTGACATTAATTTTGTAGTACAAATTGGCACTCCGTGGCAAAGTTAAGACTGGAGTTTCTTCTGTTAACTAATTGTATAAATTCATAAATGAGGGAACTTACAGCTTATTTCAAGTCGGATGAAGTCTGTAATGCCAAGGTTTTCTAGAAAAACTCCAGATAAAGCCGTGGTTTTAAAAAAGAAGGAAATATCAGCACTGAATTCCGCATGGAAGGTAGGAAAGTGTAGATAGGAGGCTTCTGTATAAAATGAGACTGCATTCCAGAAGTGCCCTGCAAATAAGAAAATCCTTAAGTATGGTTTACTGTTTGGCAAGAGGGTATAGAAAGCTGAGAATGTGGATGATAATTCTCAAGCCTGGGTGAAACTGAATGGAAAGGGGTAAGGGAATAAAAACATACTGTGCTTATGTAATGAAGAAAGAAAGCTGCTTTCCATTTGTACTCACGGTCACCATAGCAACGCAGGGGGCCAATTCTCCAAGCAGCTTCTGAGTTTGATCTGTTGGTATCAGTAATAACTATCTGAGTTACAGGCAAGTGGTCTTTGAAGGAAAGGAAGCCAGTATCATTTGTCCTGAAAAACATAAATTTAAAACAAATGTAGAAAAGGTGGATAACACAGGGACTCTTTACTAAGACTCCTCTTTAGAGAAGTGATTTTGGTGGTTGCAAAGGTGTGGGGCAGATGGAGGGTAACAGAGAGGCTTTCATCTTCTAAAAGTGTGTGAAAAGCTGGAATGCCTTTGCAAAACCCAGGGCCAACTTCCAAAAACAAGCTGATTTTTCATCTTTCCTAAGTCTTTTAAGAAACAGGTAGTTTTCAGATCTTCCCTTTGCTTGTTGTAGCTAAGACCACCCACCAGCCCCATGCAGTGCTGACATAAAGGAAATATTTCCTCTCTCTTCATAGCTCTTCATACAGAGACTGGCTATCTCAGGAACTCATTTGAAATAGGCATCACAAATTCCTATTACAGCTTATTTGTGAAATCACTCTAAGCACTTGTTTTAGCCACCTGCCAACCATTTTAATGAGTTTAGGATGCTTCTTATCACCTTCTATCTTTAGGTTAAAAAAAAGTCTTTGCAGTTACTGCTTTGTTGCTCTTCATTTCGTTCCATGTTCTAAAGATGCTGGTAGTTAAGGGTTTTGGCCTTGACTTTATTCAAGCAGGAAACTGACTAGTCAAACTTTGACATTTTTTTTTTAATAATAGGATTAAGCTATTCATGTTTCTCTTTGTACATTGTGTTTTTGGACTACTGATAAGAACATACTATTTAACTGAGAGTAAAAATAAATGTAGGTAATTGAATTAATAAATATTTTGAACCAGAAATGTACTAAGAGGTATGTTTATTTTTCTCATACAACACCTCTATGCAGTGGGTGCCATTATTCCTATTTAGTAATTAGAAACTGTGGCTCAGAGATATTAGGAAACTTGCCTAAGGTGACATGATAGAGGGGCAGGAGTGTGATCACATACTTGGTATCTATCCCATATCTTATATTTGACAAGGATGTCATAAATATATGTTAATCTGAGTGAAACTAAATCATATGAAGCGGTCTGAGAATCACAGAAAAGTGGGCTGGGCTTCCCACTAACACAACCTCAGTTAAATGAAAGATGGATCATCTTGCTGGTACATGAGAATTGGAAGACAGGAACATTATCCAATATTCAGGGCAAAGTATATGATGCAGCAAGCTGATAATAGGAACATAAAGAAGCAGATTCATATTGGTGATCTTGCTGTATTCATAAAGAAGTCAACAAAACACAATCAACATTAAATTTCATTATCATTTAACCCTCTGAGTTTAGAGATAACAAAAAATAATATCCAGATTATCAATTGGGGAAACACAGCAAGGAACAAAGTGCAATAAAGTGCTTTAAGGGTATAGCTTTGGAAAAAGACAGATTTGTTCTAAAAAATGAGGCCCCCAGTTTCTATCTGTGTTAGCTTGGGCAAACCACTTTATTTCTGAGACTCCCCAGTATCCTTAGTTTTAAAATGGAGATAAATTCTGTATCATAGAGTTAGAGAGGATTAAATGAGATTATATAGTCACTTAGCATGGTGTTTGATATATGGGAAATGCTGAAAAATGGAATAGTAACACTCAACTTTAATTCTTATCTGAACTAAGACTTTTGTTTGCATTTGAAAGTACAGATCTAAATAATACTTAGAATAAATTATGAGTCTTCACATTCCAATATCTTTTCAGGAAAAGATTACAAAGCAAATTACAAGTAGTCAAAGTGGTGTAAACCAAAACCACATCCTCTCTCAATGTAGCTCTGTATCTCCATAGGATTCTTTTCTCTCCATTTTTATTTTCAAAGTGAAATGGCATATGGCTTCCCTTACACACTGTCATCTTGTCAACATCAATTTGATGCCCTTGTGTCAAAGTATTAGGATATCCAAATACCACTATAAGGATAAAAATCTTTTCCAAATAAAAGAGAAAAATAATTCATATTAAATTTGATGATGCAATACATATTACCAAAATTATTTTTCATCTGAAAACTAAAGTAAATAAATAAATAAATAATGAATAAATAAATAACTGCTCTCCAAAGTTATTTAATGGAATAGAAACAGATACAAAGTCAAATGAAAATGGAGACCAGGAAAGGAGTAAAAATGAGTGAAGCTGGCTTTATGCTAGATGTTAAATGGAACCCAACAAACAGATTCAATGTCAGGGGTAAAAACAAAGAGAAAGAAAGATGATAGGAAAACTGCAAGAAAGAAAGTGGGCTGTCCATCTAAGGAAGACAGTGATACCCATTAGTAAAGAGGTAATTATGTTATTTATACATAATGAGACCAATGGGCTACCCTGGAATATTAATATAAAAATTCTCAATTTTTAAATCTTGGCAATGAATTTAAAATTCTTAAAAAAAAGAAAAAAAAAACTGTGGTGGGACCTAACACTGCACTGTGAATGAAATGCAACTGAGAAATATGTTCAGTTGACAGGCAACCTAGACATCAAGGGGACTTTGGATATGTATTCATGCTTTTAAGGTCACATTGAGAATTAGACTGAATCTAATTAAGTTTGTGAATGACAGGTATGATTCAAAACTTTCAAAGCACTAATGGATAGAATATCTGGAGGGCAGATGGTGGTGGATTTTAACCTTAAGAAAATGATACAAATTATATCATCTGATGTAATTTGGTACCTATTGATAGCAGCGAGCCCACAGCTCCACATATGACTTTCTACATGTTATGTTGTTTTTCTTTCTCTTTTGTTTGAACTTGCTTTCTCAAGAGCAAACACTTCACAGACTTTGTCTTCCTTTGGAATATACGAGACTCTTGCTCAGGGTACAGGGTACTGACATATTTGATAAGTACAGAAATGATTGTGCTGTAGTGGGAAAACATTGCCCTTTGAATCAGATGGCATGGGCTGAATTCATGTACCTCAACATACTCATGTGATCTCAGTGAGGTCGCTCTGGGCCTCAGTTTCTGTATCTCTTAAATGGTGGTAATAATACTAATTTGATATTGTGTGAATCAAATGTATATAAAACAGTTCACACACTGACTATTACATAGCAGGGACTCAAATAACTATTGAAATTCTTAGTAAACCTTGAAATTAAAATATGGAATGCAAAGAATTTTTAAAAGGAAAATAAGATAGGGAGTCTCCCAGTTGATGAAAAAGAAATGAGGAGGCCAGCCACAGACTCCAGCTTATGGAGTCTCTCAAGGCACAAAAAATTCGGGTATCATGAAACACAGATGACTTAATAAAAATGTGAATTAAGGAAAATAATTGAGAAAAATATTTTCAGGAGAAAAGGCATGACCCAGAATTAGTCTATGTGGTCTCTTCTCAGTTTAGTATCTGAATCTTGAGATTTTATCAAACTCAAAATTGCAGAGTAAAACAGGGCCCTCTGATTTTTAGCAGAGATATCCAAACCCCAGCCCACAGACCGCATGCAGCCCAGGATACCTTTGAATATGGCCCAACACAAAATCATAAATTTACTTAAAACACCATGAGGTTTTTTGTGATTACAAGAGACAATGTATTTAATGTGTGTCCCAAGACAACTCTTCTTCTTCCAGTGTGGCCCAGAGCTGCCAGAAGGTTGGACACCCCTGCTAGTATATCAGAAAAGCCTGTCGATAAGTGACATGCTCCCATTTGCTTTCACCAACCAATTTTAGTTAACTGCTGCTTTGTAAGCTTTGTTTTTAATAGAGTCATCTGGTGACTGAGTCTAACTGAGTCTTTTTCTTTCTTTTTTACATCCTCTCTCTTTCACTCGGAATTAAAAAAAAAAAAAAAACTTATGAGTAAAATAGAAAAACATAGAACACTATGCAAAGAGCTCCAGACTTGAGCTTCCTATGAAGCCCTTCAGTGAATCTGAGTAGATTAGTCTCAAGACACTCTGCGCACCCTTCCCTTGAACACGTGAAACAATGCACTCCATGTCCTGTGGCCTCAAGGGAGGGCTAGTAAGATTCCCACGGGCAACTATGCAAGTCTAAACCACCATGTTGATGCTTGCCAATAATTCTATTTTAACTTTGTTGTAGACAGTCATTTCCCTTTTGTCTTCCTTCTGAGCATTTCCAGAGAAAAGTGACCTAGGGGATTAAATGACAAGAAGCTCAAAATAAATTAAAGAGTTACTTGGTTGTCTAAAATTTCAAATGCAAGCATATACTGTGGTCATATATATTGTACAAGTCCATATCTGGAGATATCTATTCAGCTGTGCCCACCCTGGCAAAATCATAACTGGAGTCTCACTTTCAGATCCTAGCAAAACAAAGCAATCCTGGCAGATGGTAAAATTTTCAGAAAGTATATTTCTTTTATAAATATTTTAGAAACTTGAAACTGTAGGGCTCAATTCAAGTAGATGTGAGAATGCAAAATTAAATCACATAAATATAGCCCAAGTTTACCCAATGTTACTTTTCTCTAATAAATTAAAATAGTTCTCAAGATTTTATGAGTATACATTTGATTTAAAAAATACTACCACAAATGAAGAAAGGGAGGCAAAATTTGATTAACCTGTTCGCAATGAGGAAGAAGGCAGTGTTCAGTAGTACCTTTAAAGTTCCTCAGGAAATTGATGGCATTTTTCTCTCCTATCTCATCAACTCCATTCCCCTTTCCTCCTCAAAGTACAACAATCAGCCTTTTCTCCCTTTGCTCCATGGAAATTTCTCACTGAATTACCAATTTCCATTGCAATATGGCAGACTCTAATGTTTTTGTGACATCTCTGAATGTTGCCTTTTTTGTGTGGTTTTTACACTTTTCCCCCTATGAATATGTATCATTCAACTGCATATTAAGTCTCTCCTTTAGATGTCAAAAGTACTCATCTCTAACTTATATGCCCAAACCTCCTCCAATTGCTATGTTTTCCAGGGACTGGCTTTCCTACTTGTCTGTGTTACTCAATTCTGTGAATGACCTGTGCCCATGACCCCAATTGCTCAGTCCGTACCCATACAGGTCTTTATCTCTTCTATTTTCCTCATGTCCTCAGTTATTCTTAATTAACAGCTTCTACTATCTCACCTTCTTTATGTCTTTCAGTTCAATTGTTCTATCTTCATCCATTTGGCCTCAGTTTTTATTTTTTTACTTGAATGTATTGGTGTTATATTGCTTCATAAAATTATTGAGCTGGCCAAAAAGTCCATTTAGTTTTTTCCATAAAATGAAAGACATATTTTTTCATTTTCACCAGTTACTGATTTGGATATTTTGAGAATTTGGCTATCTCTGGTATGGTAAAACATTTGATTGTTCTCAGTTAATGTCTTGATTTGATCACTATCAACTTCAACTGGACTACCCGACCATGGAGCATCATCCAGCAAGAAATCTTTGGCACAAAATTTTGCAAACCAATTTTGGCACATTTGATTAGTCACAGCACTTTTAAATGCATTTTTACCTTTATCAAAGTAATAAAGCATAATATGCCAAAATGTGGTGTATTTTCTTCCATCTTCAATAGTAAAATGACTACACAAAGATTCACCAATTTCTATGTTTTTTAAATGCACAGTGAAATAACAGCTGTCATAATACAATCTAACAAAATTGTGTTGAATGAAGTTCAAGACAACTGAGAGCTACTAGATACAGCTTTCAGAAAAATCAAACTTTTTGTCCAAACCAATATGTAGATTTCAAGTGTATTTTATATATATAAACATTATACATTATATACATACATTATACATTGTATATATAATGTATACAATGCATTGTGTGTTCACCATCCAAAATGAAGTCTCCTACCATCACCATTTATCCCCTGTTTACCTTTTTTAACCTCTCCCATGCCCCTGTTCCCTCTACCAATCACCATACTGTTGCCAGTATCTATGTTTTTTCCTAATCCCTTTGCCTATTTCACCAAGGCCTTCAGCCCGCTCCCCTCTGATAGGTGTCAGTCTCTACTATGTATCTATGAGTATGTTTCTATTTTGTTTGTTTATTTTGTTCATTAGATCCCACATATAAGTAAAAACATGTGATATTTGTATTTCTTTGACTGGCTTATTTCATTTAGCATAATATCCTCTAGGTCCATCCATGATGTCACAAAAGGTAACGTTTCCTTATATTTTATGGATGAGTAGTATTTTATTATGTCACCCACTCATCTAATGATGCACACTTGGGTGCTTCCAAATCTTAGCTATTGTAAATAGAGCTACAATGAACATAGGGGTACATATAGTCCCATGAATCACTGTTTCAGGTGTCTTCAGATATATTTCCAGAAGTGGAATTGTTGGCTCATAAGGTAGTTTTATTTTTAATTTTTGGAGAAAACTCCACAATGTTTTCACAGTGGTTGCAAGAATCTACATTCCCACCAATAGTGCACGAGATTCCCCTTTACTTCACACCCTCTCCAACACCTGTCATTTGTGGATTTATTGATGATAGCCATTATGGCAGGTTGGAGGTGATATCTCATTGTGGTTTTAATTTGCATTTTTCTGATGATTAGTGACATTGAACATCTTTTCGCATGACTATTTGCCATTTATATATCATCTTTGGAGAAATATCTATTCAGGTTTTTTGTCCATTTATAAAATTAGATTGTTTTTCTGATGCTGAGTTGTTGAATTCTTTGGTCTCAGTTATTTGGAGGCCTTGGAGTCCCATACTGGGCCTTGGCCTGATTACCTAACCTGGCTCCCTGCTTTTAATCTCTATGCTTGTTTCCTTTCTTTCATTCTTCTCCACACTGTTCCCAAAAACATACTTACAAATGTAAACCAGAATTAATTCTTGATAGCCCAAAACCTTTGAAGAGGTCTCAATTTCTTACAGGTAGACTCTGAATTCCAAAATACTCAACAAAATAGAGTGAACAATAAAATAATATTAAAGCCACAATTGCCTTTCACAGAGAAAACTTCTTTCTAAAAAAATGATCCATAAGTTAGAGGCACTGCTTTTAGAATATTGATGGCTTTCGGATTCAATTGAGCATACACATGACTGGAACTGAACAGCCACATGACTGGACTTGAGCATAGGAGCTGCCTGTTGGCTTTCCCTGGCCATGTGAACATTAAAGTAGAGTTTTACACATTATTTTATTTAATCTTCAACCCTGTGATAATGCTATAAACATTGCCTGGCTTGTACAGGAGAAAAAACTGTGGTTCAGAGAAGTGACCAAACTTCTCAGGTGCATCATTTGCAAGTAGAGAGGCCAGAGTTTGAATAGCAAAGCTTTTGCTGAACCCCAAATGCTCACCTGTTCTCCAGGCCTAGTCTCACTCCCACAGAGAGCAACTATCCCATGAATTCGAATGAAAACTGTTATTTCCCACATTTAGTCTACATTTTCTCAGGGCAGTTCTTGGGTAACAAAATAGGCTTTGAGTCCTTGAGCTATCTTCTTGGGTGTCATAGTCTGACCATCCCCATTCCACTCACACAAGCTCTCTGCACACAAGATACAAGTCAATTGATTAGGTTTCAGGTTACTAATTTGCAATCATTTTCCAGGCTTATGTTCCCCAATATTATACAGGGCAACCTGACAGGAGTTCTGGTTGTTCACAAACTCTTTGGTTACACATTTATAAGCAATCTCCTGGCTCATTTCTGTTTCAAGCAGACCTACCCAGTACATGATTATTTTTCCTACCTAACTTTCAGAGGACACCCCATTTTGGGGGGAGTGTTCTTTTGTCATTTCACCCACAATTTATTGGCTGAATGATATATTTTACTGTTCTGGTATGCTATTTAATTATCTTATGTTATTATATATATGTATATATACATTTCTTAGAAGCTACTTTACCTCCTATAAATAAATGTTGCTTTTTGCAGTTTATTTAAGATAGTATAAAAATAAAAAAAGAATAATAGAAATGATTACTAAAACATTTTTGAGAACCGAATACATGGTCTGTTATATGCACAAGTTATTGTTAGCCAGTACTCCACAGAGAATCTTTTTAAAATTTTATTTTATTTTATTTCATGTATTTTTCATAGAATAGAAATCTGAAGCTCAGAATAGCTAAATGATTTATATCTATAGGTCATACATGACAAATCCAGGGTTTGATCATCCCATTACACAATAAAAGATTATTTAAAAGTAAATTGTATCTTACATCCAGAAAATGAGGGTGCTGCCAGCACAAGTAGATGTGAGTTCCACATGTGAATTCAATTGTGTAGTTATAAATATATTGCATGTGCTATTTCATAATGTTTTCACCAAAAACCTATATAGTATATTAGCAAAGAAGACAAAAACCATTTCCCCCTTTCCTCTTGCTCTTGCTCCTCTTCCTTCTCTTTCTCCTTCTTAATAATGAAGGATCTATGCTTTGAAAGAAATACAGAGACCCTGACATTGATTTGCAGTTACCTCAGAGTGCCAGAGTGTTGCCATGGACCTAGGAAGCAACACCAGGCAGAGTAGAAATGATAGAAACACAGAGAAAAACTGAGGAATATCACTCAGGTTCTGTCAGAGCTGTCCACACCTGGCTAAGGGTTCCAGCAAGTTCTGAGAAAAAAGAGGTTGTGCCTAATGTCTTCCTGTGTGGCCCTGTTTTGCCTCTAGTGAGTTCTGCACATCCCTGTGTGAGAACATTTCACCCCAGTCAGGGCAGCCAGTTTTGAACTTACTCTCTTGTGATCTATATAAAGCCAAAGTCCTCTTAGCAATTTGGCCACATCTATCAAAAGAGAAAAGTGGATAACTTAAAAACTCTAAATGAGGAACACATGCAGTAGAAATAACAATTTTTAAAAGTGGGAAAAGTGTAACTCAAGGTTCAAAAATGTTCATTGCCCTTTATTTTTAATAGTGAAAAATCACAAATAAAAGGTTTATCATAAAGGAATGGTAAAATATACAACAGCAGCCTCAGTTTTTATCTTTGTTTCCTATAAGTTTAATAAGGAGTATTTCATAGCTATGTTTTGTCTCCTAAAAACAACATATCATAAATTATTTATATTCATTATTTTCCTCATAGATGATAGAATGGTGGCACCATTAAATATAAAACAAACAAGCAAACCATAATGCTTCCCTTGGCAAAATATCAACTATTTAACACAATCTACTATTCTATATAACAATAATGTGATATATTGGTTTTGAATTATCAAACTCTAGTTATAAGTTCCTATTCCCCATTTTTTATTGTTCCTTCTTTTTCTTACATGTGTGATGCCTTTTTTTCTCACAAACATCCTGTCTAAAAACAATCATAAATCCAATTATGGAATCATTAGTGTGAACAAGCCAGTATTACGTTTGTTTCAGGATATATACTTTAAGTGAAAATTTAATGAATAAAACAGCCAAATGTAACTACCAAGTAAAGGGTACATTTGGCCAGGAAGATAAGATGGGGAGAAAAGAATAACTCCATTAATTATTTTTTAATTTATTCCAGTTAAAGTATGAAGGACCTACCATGTGCCAAGCATATTTTCTCCAACAAAAGGAACTGGCCCTGTATATTCTGCTAGGTGCATGTGGAAATTTAGGGACTAAGTTAGAAAACACCCAGATAAATCCTCATAATTTCTACCTGCTTGGGGCAAAGCCACTTACAAAATTCAATAAGCAATGGGATAGCTCATAAACATTTTTAAAAATAATAAAATTCAACAAGCAGAGTTTGTATAACACTATTGCTTTAATGAGATAGAGCTTAAGTGTGTCCTGAGGTGATCCCTTCCTTTCTCTCAGGGCTCAGGATTCCCACCCCATCTATTTTATTCCCAATTATGAGGCACCCTCACTGCACTGAGTCTGCAAATCTCAGCTGTGGTGCTCTTGAAGAAATCAAAGGAAGTCTAAGAGATCAATGAAGAGCCTAGATGAATAAACAGCACAGCCCTAACCCCCTTGGATATACCCAGCATCATCCTAAAAGCAACTTTCTCATTATATCCCATGGGAAAGGAATAAAGGACCTCTGTGGAGGTCAAGGTCCTAGAACTGAATTAAACTTGTATATGCCAATAATAAATGTGGAAAGCAAATTTATAGAAAGAAAACTTAGGAAACTTAGGCTCACTTCTAATTACTTTTTTAAAAATTTATTTTATTTTAATTGTTGTTCTGGTACAGTTGTCTGTCTTCTGCTCCCATCCCAGCCCACTGCCCCAGCCCTCCCCACCTCCCTCCCATTTCCACCCCCCCTAGTTCTTGCCCGTGTATCTTTTATACTTGTTGCTCTAGACCCTTCCCCTTTTCCCCTGACCTTCCCTTCCCTCTCCCCTCTCGTGACTGTCAGGCTGTTCTCAATTTCAGTATCTTTGGTTATATTATGCTGATTTGTTTGTTTCTTAATTACTTTTTGATAGCCAGGAGAAAAGTCATCTGCGGCAAAAAGTTTAAACCTTACAGCAGAATTTAAAAGTTACACATTTATCTTAATATTTTGTTCCACACACTTTTTATAAAGGTTCAGGAAAAGCAAAGGGCAAAGACCTAAATTGCTGTACTTCACATAATTGTGTCTGTGTATTCTTATAAATAAATAAAAGAAAGTTTGCCTGTTAAGCAAGAGGGTTTCACTTTAGTACTACCTGGATGTTTAGATGAGAAAATGTCTTATTTGACCCATGTGCCGTCACCAGGAGGCACACTTTAGATCATCTACCAGCCCCTCCAAATTGTCACCCTAAACAACCTTTGTATCCCTGTATGATCATCCTTTGTATCCCATTGCAACCATCTCTTGTACTCTTGTACAACTATCTACTATATCTCTGTACAACATTTGGTATCCCTTTACAACTATCCCCTATATCTCTGTATAAACATCTTTGCAAACCTGTACAGTCATCCTCTGTATCCCTGTATTTTTATTCATTATATCCATCCACAAACATCCATCATATCCCTCTACATGAATGTCTGATTTTCCGCTTTCCACATAGTCCATCACTCTCCTGTACTGTCTCTAGGTTGGATCTATCACCAGTTTTCTTTCTTACTCCAAGGAGTCCACCAGTTTGACATAGCTGGATCAGAAATTGACAGATAGAACCCTGGCTGGTATAGTTCAGTGAATTGAGCACCAGCCTGTGAAACAAAGGGTTGTTGGTTCGATTCCCAGTCATGGCACATGCCTGGATTGAGGGTTGGGTCCCCACCTGTTGGCACATGAGAAGCAACTACACATTTATGTTTCTGGCCCTCTTTCTCCTTCCCTTCCATTCTTTCTAAAATTAAATAAATACATTATTTTTAAGTATTTTCATTGGTTATGCTATTACAATTTTCCCATTTTTCCTCCCTTTATCCACCCTCCACCCTCTCCCCCAACCCTCCAGCATGACCCTCCCCCTTACTTCATGTCCATGGGTTGTACATATAAGTTCTTTAAGTACTGTTTCCTATACCATTTTTATCTCTCCCCGTCTATTTTATGCCTACTAATTATGCTTCTTCTACCCTGTGCCTTTCCCCCTCATTCTTCCCTTCCCCCTCCCCACTGAAATTCCTCCATATCTATTTCTCTGATTCTGTTCCTGTTCTGGTTGTTTGCTTAGTTTTAGTTTTCATTGTTTTTCTTTTCTTTTAGGTTCAGTTATTAATAGTTATGAGTTTGTTGTTATTTTATTGCATACTTTAAAACTTCTTTTTCTTAGACAAGTCCCTTTAACATTTCATGTAATAATGGCTTGGTGATTGTGGACTCCTTTAACTTGACCTTATCTGGGAAGCACTTTATCTGTCCTTCCATTCTAAATGAAATCTTTGCTGGATAGAGTATTCTTTGATGTCCTTGCCTTTCATGACTTCAAATATTTCTTTCCAGTCTCTTCTTGCTTGCAAGGTTTCTTTTGAGAAATCAGCTGATAGTCTAATGGGATCTCCTTTGTAGGTAATTGTATCCTTTCCCTTTGCTTCTTTTAGGATTTTCTCTTTATATTTAATCTTGGGTAACTTAATGATAATGTGCCTTGGTGTGTTCCTCTTTGGGTCCAACTTCTTTGGGACTCGCTGGGCTTCCTGAAAGTCTATTTCCTTTGCAAGATTGGGGGACTCTTCCTTCATTATTTGTTCAAACAAGTTTTCAATTTCTTACTGTTGTTCTTCTCCTTCTGGCACCCCTATAATTTGGATATTGGAGTGTTTCAGGTTGTCCCAGAGGTTTGTAAGACTCTTCATTTTTTTGAATTCTTGTTTCTTCAATTCTCTTCCCATTGGATGTTCATTTTTTTCCTTTTGTTCCAAAGCATTGATTTGAGACCTGGTTTTCTCCTTGTTACTATTGGTTTCCTGAATATTTTGATTTATTTCATTTTTAGTGTCTTTCATTTGTTTTTCATTTTTCTACCAAGCTCAATCAGACCTGTGAGCATTTTAATTATCAGGGCTTTAAATTCTCCATCAGATAGGTTGGCTATGTCCTCATTGTTTAGTTCTTTTTCTGAGGCTATGCTCTTTCATTTGGGCCATATTTCTTAACCCTCTTTGCTATACAGGGGTGCTGCCTGTGGGGGAGGCACCAGAGAGGGAACAATGCAGCTCCCCTGCTTGTCCCTAGTGCACTTTCTGTCAGACTCTTGTGTGACACTGGGAGTTTCTACCAATGCAGCAAGGGCAGTATCAACTCTGAGACTGTTTCCTCTTAAGTCAGCCCTGCCCACACAGCCTGTGCAGCTGCCTTGCTGCAGCCAACCCCTCCCACAAGGTCCACCAACTCGAGGTGATTTTTTTCAGCCTGCCATTCCAGTGTAGTCCTCTGCCTTACCAGTCTGGTTGTTCCAATTGATTTTTTTCTTGAATTCCTTTGTTGTTGGAGTTCCATGAAGTTTGATTTTTTGGTGCTTCTGGTTGTTTATTGATTTTAGATTGGTTGTTATTCTCCTTTTGGTTGTGTGAGGAAGTGAAGGGTTTCTACCTACAGCTCCATCTTGGCCCAAACTCTATAATAAATAAAATCTTTAAAAAAAGAAATTACCAGATAGAGGGAGAATTATTATATGTCCAATCAATAAATCAAAGAAGAGTGCCTTTGCTAGCAATCATTTATTCATTACAATAGTAAAAAGAAAGATGCAGGCTTCCTTCTGGTGTCTTGAGAGCTCCTGGGAGACGTCTCTCTGGTATCCTTAACAGCCATGACTCAAAATCCCAACTTAGCAGCTCCTTTGATGTATTCAGCAAGAAAAATCTTTGAATTCCGCTAGAACCCTGCTCTACCCTTTTAGTCATGTGACCTTAACCAAGCCATTTTTCCTGTCAGACCCTCAGTGTTCTTTTCTGGGGAAAGGATATAATAATTAAAAAAAAAACCTCAAGAGTTGTTGGCGTTATTATATGAGACATGAGATATATTAGGCTAAATAAGAACATTTCAGTATATGATAGATATCATTTTTATATAACAACATTATCTAGGACTTGTAATATATTAAACTTCTATCTATTGTACTAGATATTATAGTGCCCCTAATCAGTTTTCTGATTAACGACCAAGAGCAGGAACTTGGAAAATTTTACAAAGGAAATGTATTCAATGTTTCTTGGGAACATGCAGAACACAAATAATACTTAAAGGGGCATGATTGTCTGAAACTAAAATTTGAAATAAGTGGAAAACCAGTTTGACTACATGTTATCCAAGAATGAGGTTGAAAAAATGTTAAGTAATATGTTTTATTATTTCACAATGATGTCAGTTTTTGCACTATTTTTTCTGCAATAAATAATAGAGTTGAATAGATAAAAGAAAAATGAATGCATTTCTAGAGGCTCTGCCATGTTTCATGTCTGAATGTATAGTCTGAGTTTGTAATCCTTGTTACAAACCCATCTCATTGTTATTTAAAATACAAGAAGTCTCATGATCTGGATTCAACTATCTTCCCTGCCTTCATCTCTTGTGAGTTCCCCAAATGAGAATGATGCAACAACCACATCAATATGGTGATGTTTTCGGAAAATAATAATTTTATATTATTTCACATTTCCCTGTCTGAACACATGGAGTTTCCACCTACCTATACTAAACAAAGTTTATCAACTTCTGGTCCTTCAAAACTTAACTACCACTTTTCCTTGAAATCTAAACATCTCAGACCATATTCACTTTGGGAACAGGAACAGCTATACTTCTTTTATTATCAAATTCATCTCATTGGTCCATTTATTGCTAACTAGCTTTTTATTTTCTACTATGCAACAAGTACCTCAAGGGCAGAGATTATAATGCCGGAATTTTTCTGCACAGAGAACTGCTTGAACTGTCTCAGATCAGGCACTCAGTAAACATGTGACATACAATTGCTTTTGTAACAAATTATTTTCTAGACTAATTTATGACAGACAATGACTTGTCCAAGGGCAATGAATAAAATCCAGAAGAGTTCAATCAGAATTTTCACCTCTGTCTCCTCATCACAATCATAGAATGAACTTCCAGATCTCATCTATATTTTGCCCTGAGATGCTCAACATATCCTTTGAGATCCCATGGTTAGGAAAAGCATATTTAAAAATGGAAGTTCCCTTGACCCTTGGTAAGTTGGTTATTGATTAAAACCTATGTCTAAAATTAAATGTTGATGCCCTACAAGAGATTATTTGCCACACAAAGTGGCAGATGATGGGGCTTTTCCCAGGTCTTTAAAGGAAATGGAAAATGTGCAATAACCTTTGTGTAAATAGAGGTATAGGGTGACCCAGAGTTTAGGGAAAAGACATTTTGAAGAGTTCTTCTAAGCACAGCCTAGATGATGAATTTAAGTCAACATATGAAGAGTTCAAAGGTATCAAACTAGTGAGAAAGTCAAAGGAGGAGACTTGAATCTGAGTAGAACTAATGATTAGTGGGAAGTCCTGGAGAAGAGAGTGTGGGGGCATTCAACATGATGGTCTAACCTTGCAATTCCAAGTGATGTGATATCATTCTCCACTGCAGCCTCTCAGTGTTCAGTAAATCAACCTCAGCCCTGGTCAGCTGTTAACTAGGAAGAGAAGGCACTAAGGCAGCATGGAAAGGACTATATCAGTATGAAAGGGCTGTACTGTCAGAAATTAAACAGTGAGCAAAGATCAAGAATTCAGTCAAAAACAGAATGAGAGTTGAAAGTAGTTAGAACACTTCCCTTTCTCAAAAATTCTTTATATTCTACTTCCCATATCAACCTCTCTGGTTATATATAATACAATAAAGGTATTTCCATTCAAGGCTCTATGTACATTTATGCTTTTCTAATGTTATCCATACTGAATGAAATTAAAGAGTAAAAAATGGAGTGAATTTAAGCTTCTGGTTACAGAGAATTTTGAACATGTTTTCCTGGCAATAAATCATCTAACCCTTCCACACAAATATCTCAAGATTGCAGATACAATTTTGTAATAATTTCTCCTCAAAGTCTTCTAAATGCATCTATTCAGCTAATGCCACTGAATTTTACAGTATGGAAATAGATATGGGGGGACTAAGTATAAACAGAGACATGAGTAATAGTTTATTTGCAGGCATCCTTGATGCTGTGATAGAAGTCAATGCAAAGTAAAGTGGGGGCCCAAGGAATGAAGAAGTCTATCCTACCTTCAGTCAACTTCATGTGAATTAACCCATGTTAAGCTGTCTAGGTTTGGAGAAGGCCCCCAGGTACCTTGTCTTGTAGCCCTAGCAGCTCTACAGCATTCTGAAGAGGTAGTTCATCTAGTAAATGAAACAAAATGGTTGGTCCATTTCTTGCAGAACTGAGGTTTTGACTTGACCTTAAATTTCATTTGAAACATTCTGTTGTTTAACAGTGAGGGCAAAACACTTAAATTTCAATGGAGATGAAAACTTGACATAAGAATTCCTAATTATATTGAGTAGCATTTGATGAAACAGGCAAAATTCAAAGCCCAAACCAAAGAATGCCTTAAACTCAGTCAAAATCAAAGTGGGTTTGGAAGTGTTCTGTTTATTTTTTCATAATCAATACAGTGAAAAACAAGCAGTTCACCTGGAGGACAAAGGAATTATGTACATGGTGACTGAAAAATAATCTGTATCTGACAAAAGTAACTTGGTATGACAGAGTAAGAGAGACTTTGGCCTCAGCTAGCTATACCTGCATACAAATTCTGAATCTGCCCCTCCTTAATACATATTTGGACCTTGGGAACATTATTTAACTTCTCTGTGATCCACATTCTTCAACCTTAAGATGAATAATGAGAAAATTATAAGGAATTATTAGGTTGTTGTGAGGTTAAATAGATGCTCAATAAATATCAGGGGTTTTTTTTTAAGATTTTTTATTTTATTTTTAGTGAGGGAAGGGAGGGTGGAAGAGAGGGAGTGCAACATCAATGTGTGTTTGCCCCTTTTGTGCCTCTTACTGATGACCTGGCCCACAATCCAGGCATATGTCCTGACTTGGAATCGAACTGCAAATCTTAGGTTGGCAGGCCAGCACTCAATCCACTGACCTATGTCAGGGCAAACATCAGTGCAAACATCAGTTTTCTTTGCTATATTTTCATTGACAGTAATAGGTTTGGCTGGTGAATAAAACAGTGGGGAAGTGGGAGAATGAAAAAATGACTGTGTAATTACATATTCCTATCTTCTTTCACTCTCTCAAAACCTATATTCTATACATTATAGAAACATTGACTATATCACAAAGCTAAATATTAAATTCATCATTATGTTCAGAATATAAGGAGGTGATGATAGGACAATATGCTTTATAAACCTCAGTAATAGCCTTAAAAGTACTAAAATTGGCTATTTTCTAAGTTAAAAACTATCACAATCATTAGGATGCCCTAGTTTACACTGAATTTCTCATCCATGTCCTTTTCTCTTGGGTGAAATGTTATGCATCAAATAATGTGTTTCCTCCACACCTGCAAAAAGGTCATGATCCCATTACCATTCATCCTTGTCAGCATCACAATTGCAAAAGTGCCGAATGTCCAGGCAAATCTCATCCAGGCCACATTCACACCGCTGAACTCCAGGAGGAGCACCTCCCCAGTAAGGATGACTTTCCTTTGACCGGCCAATCCACCAGGTAAAGGGTACTCCATCTGAAAGACAAGGTATTTCATAACTCAGAGGGGGGCATGCCTAAAATAACAAAACAGGTATCACAGAACCTGGGGTAAAAAATTCTTAAAGAATATGTATTTTTCTCCTTCCTCCCTCTCTTATACTCACACATATGTATATAGAAACATATCTATATCTACATGCATATGTATCTATAACCAACACTTTCATGAAAGGGTTTTTATAGTAGGATACTGTTCAAAGGCAGAGTCACAAAACATTGTTAAGTGCCTACCAAATCAGGGATGCATCACAATTAAGTAAATAAACTAGGACATATATAAGAACAAAATTTACACACACACACACACACACACACACACACAAACACAGGGTCTATCCAGAGGGTATCCAGTCATATAATATGAAAAATAGAGATATTTGTTGAAGAAAATATAAGTTACAAGAAACATTCTACATAGGAAAATGATGCCTCAGTTCCCTTCAAAGTAGGTACACTTCTCCTAATTGCCATCATCTACCCCATCATATTTTCCTGAAATTCATTGACAGTCTAAAATCTCTTCCTTTTCAAAGTTGATTTTCATTTTTGGAAAAGCCAGAAGTCACAGGGCACCAAATCTGTGCTATAGGGGTCTGAGTCATCTGAGTGATTTGATGTTTCACCAAAAATACTGCATGAGATATGATGCACGAGTGGGCGTGCTATCATGATGAAGCTGCCAAACACCAGTTGTCCATAGGTGTGGCCTTCTGAATCATATAAGGGAGCTTATGCACCAGAAACTATGCACAAATTATTTTTTTCAGAATTCATGTCATTAATAATGATGTAATTAATATGATTACAAACTTGGTTTAACTTATATGGTAAATAATCCATGATGACTTTGAACTTTACTATGTAGTTTTGATTCCAGATTATGGAGGAAAGTCCTGGGCAATGCTAGAAGCAGGGAGAGGTGGAGAAATTCCTTCCATTTCTTGGACCCAAAGCCAACATGGGCAAACATGTTTAAATACACAATGTTTTGCCCTTGTGTTGCCACCTAAGCTTACCTCAGTCCTAAAACAACTTTATGAGCTATATAAACCTACCAACCCTCTGGTCCACTTGAGTGTGATTTATCTGAGGTAGGATTTAGAAAGAAAGCAATGCATTTGAAATAATGTTTAATGATTTATAGCTATTCGAAACTATGAAAAATGATTTCTCCACTTAGAATGATTGTTTTTTTCTAATTTGTTATTGTTGTTCAATTATACTTGCCCCCATTTTTCTCCCATTGCTCTCCCCTGTCCTGCCCATACCACTCCCACATTCAATCCTCCCCTCATTGTCCTTGCCTATGGGTCCTTTATACATTTTCCTTTATGACCCTTCTCCTTCTTTCCCCCATTATCCCCTCCCACCTCCCCTTTTGTCACTGTGAGTTGTACTTTATTTCCATGTCTCTGGTTCTCTTTTGCTCCCTTGTTTGTTTTGTTAATTAGGATCCACTTATAGGTGAGATGGTATGGTATTTGTCTTTCACTTCCTGGCTCATTTCATTTAGCATAATACCCTGTAGTTTCACCCATGCTTTAAAAATTATACTGATTAACAGACACTTCCAACTGTAATTCTAGCTTTAAAAGCTAATAGAAG
Organism: Anoura caudifer; assembly: GCA_004027475.1. Taxonomy (NCBI): domain Eukaryota; kingdom Metazoa; phylum Chordata; class Mammalia; order Chiroptera; family Phyllostomidae; genus Anoura; species Anoura caudifer. The sequence continues at coordinate 60,742 of PVKU01007077.1, read as the reverse complement.
GGCTTGAAACATTTTAGACAGAATGAATAGTGAGATTTTGGCATCAGTATTGTCCTTCAGGCTTTCTGCTCCTGATTACACACCCCTGAGATCCTTCTGCTTTTTAGAGTAATTTCCACAATTTTTCTCATAATCTACAAATTCTTGGAAATCTCAGATTCCTGGAACCCAGATTGTCAGGGTTCTTACAACTTGCCTCAGTGACTTCCATGGGAATTCAGCAGTGAGAGTAATGCAGAAAAAAATCGTTACTATTCATATACATAAATTATTCATCCATTATATGTTTTAAATCAGGACTTGCATAAAAATTAAATCCTGCCAGGTCAAAATTTCAATGTAGTAGCATTCTCAGAAAATATTATTATTCTACCTTGAAGTAGTAAATCATTAATAATTGATGTGATAAATATTTCCTTTCACTTTTAAAAATAAACACATATTCAATTCCTGTTTTATACTCAACAGAAAAAAAGAGAAATTTCCAAAGGGAACCTAGACTTAACCCCATTCAGCTTAAAATTGTATTTATTAAACACCTCCACTGATGTTTACACCTGTGGTTTTAGATACATTATCATTTTATGAATAATAGTTTAAATTTATAGAAGTTTTTCAAATCATAAAAAAAGATTCAACAGATTTTACTAAACTTTGCAAAGAAAGAAATTAACAAGGGCAAGACTCAAAAATAGATTTCTGTTAATTATATAAACCTGAAAATGGAGGTTACATCCTAGGTTTATATGTTTAAATATGATGTTCAGAAAGATTGCTTTTCCTTTGGTAATTTTAAATGAGTATTAATTTTTAAATATATATGTGCATAATCTGTCCAGAAAAGGTCCAGCCATTGTTAGTATAACAAGAATGGTCTGTGGGACATTGATGTAACCTGGCAGCCAAGGAGAGTGGACTAGAATGTACATGTGTGAACAATAATGACTTCACTCTACTATTTAGTGGGTATGGTAGGCACCATTGACTGGGCATGTGTACTATGTGGCCATCACATACAAAATGACTGAGGAAGTAGAACAATGAATCTGCATGAAATTTTGTGTTAAGCTTGAACATTCCTCCATGGAAACTCTTCAGATGATTCAGAAGGCCACATCTATGGGCAACTGGTGGTTGGCAGTTCATCATGACAGTGCACCCACTCATGTATCATGTTTCATGCAGTATTTTTTGGTGGAACATCAAATCACCCAGGTGACTCAGCCCCCTTGCAGCCCAGATCTGGTGCCCTGTGACTTCTGGCTTTTCTCAAAATGAAAATCAACTTTGAAAAGCAAGAGATTTCAGGCCATCAGTAAGTTTCAGGAAAATGCAAGGGGCAGCTGATGATGATTAGGAGAAATGTATGAGGTCTCAAAGTACCTACTTTGAAGGGGCCTGAGGTATCATTATCCTATGTACAATGCATCATATCTTGTCTTCTTCAATAAAAAGCTCTATTTTCATATTACATGGCTAGATATCTTCTAGACAGAACTTATACAAAAAATTGCATGTAACTATTATATATTTTTTTCCTTTAGCAATATTTACTAAAAATCTGTAATATTTCATGAACTATTCTAGGCACTTGGGCTAAATTATTAAACAAACAAAAATAAATAAAAAATAAAACATGCCCTGAAAAGAGTGCATTGAATTATGAAAAGTTGACAATGGTAATTATTAAATAATTTAGTATTAGGAAAGGGATAAGGGTATGGAAACAGTACATCAGGCCGAGTAAGGATAAGGTGTGTTGTAAGATTTGTGTACCACAATTTTAAGATGATCAGGGTAGAACTCAATGAAAAAAATAAAAAATAAACTCTGAGCAAAACTTGAAGGCATGGGGCAAGTCCCAAATGGTTTGCTATATGGAGAAGTACAAATGGTTGATATAAGGACCAAAAAGTAATTCAGGGCATTTTCTAATGTCTATTACAAGTTTTTTAAAATTTAAATTATAGGAGACACATTAATTATTAACATTATATATATTTTTTCAGGTGTACAAGGTTATAATTTGATGGCTGTGTACTCTATTAAATGTTCCCCACCAAAAGTCTGGTGGGGACTTCCCCTTCTAATCATGTGTTTGACCCCTTTATTCAAGTTAACCCTCCCCCACCCTCTTTTCTCTCTAACCTCTATTCTGCTCTCTTAATTTTTTTGAGAAATATTTATAGTTTTTTTCATAGTGGCCATACCAGTTTACATTCCCACCAATGATGTATGAGGGTACCCTTTTCTCCACATCCTTTCTAACAATTTGACATTTCTTTCCTTTTAAAAAGAGCTAAAGGATAGAAAATGGTATCTCATTGTGGTTTCAATTTTTATTTCCATAATAACTATGGAAATAAATGGTGAGTATCATTTCATATGTTTGTTGGTCATTTGTATGTCTTTCATAGAAAAGTGTCTATTTAAGTCCTTTGCCTATTTCTACAAAAACAAATTGCTTTTTGTTGTTAGGTTGTACAAATTATTATTTTTTTACATTTTATTTATGTTTAGAGAGTGGGGAAAAAGAATGAGAAAGAGAGGTAGAGAAACATCAATGTGCATTTCCCCTTTGCATGCCCCTACTGGGGGCCTAGCCTGCCACACAGGCATGTGCCCTGACTGGGAATCAAACTGGCATCCCTTTGGTTTGCAGCCTGCACCCAATCCACTGAGCCATGCTAGCCAGGACTGTGTGAGTTCTTTATATAGTTTGATAATTTGCCCATAATTGAAGATACCTTCAATTTGCAAATATCTTCTCCCATTTGGTTGGTTTCCCTTTTGTTGATTTTTTTTTTCTGTGCAGAATTTTTTTGTTCAGTTTTGTCTCATTTACTTATTTATTTCTCTTTTACTTTCCTTGTCTTTGGGGTTAAGTTCACAAAAACTATTCTGAGTTCAACCTTAATTGTAGTGCCTATATATGTTTTACACAATATATATTGTATTGTTTCAGGTCTCCTATTGAATATTTTGTTTCATTTTGAATTAAAGATAGTAGTCTAGTTTCATTCTTTTGTATGTGGTGTTCAGTAATTCCAACACCATTTAATAATAACCTCACTATTCCCAATTTACTGAAGGGACTTTTGTTTCTCCATTGTATATTCTCTCTCTCTCTCTCTCTCTCTCTCTCTCTCTCTCTCTCTTTCTCTCTCTCTCCTTTCTCTCTCTTTTGGTCAAAATTTTGTTGTGCATATACAGGGTGGGAAAAAGTAGGTATATAGTTTTATGAAAAACAGTTTATTCTTATATTATTATTGTAATTGTAATATTTTCCATATGAACTTTAAGTCTACTTTTGCCCCATCCTGTATTTGTGAGTTAATTTTCAAGTTTTTAATTCCATTCTGTTGGTCTGTGTGTCTCTTTTTCTTCCAATACCATGATGTTTTGATTACTGTAAGTTTGTAGTATAGGTCAAAATCAGGGATTGTAATATATCCCTTTAATTCTCTTTGACAATGTCTCATAGTTTCATTGTAAAGGTCCATGACCTTCTTTGTTAAATTTATTCCTAAATATTGTATTCTTTTTGTTGCAATCATAAATGAGATTGTTTCTTGATTTCTCTTTTTGATATGTTGTTGTTATTGGTATACAGAAATGTGGTAGATTTTTATATATTGAATTTATGTTTTGCAACTTTATTTGTTAATTGTTTATAATTTTTTTTTGGTGGAGAGTCTTTAGGGTTTTCTATACAAGCAATCATATCATCTGATAATAGTGACAGTTTTACGGTTTTGTGACCAATTTTGATCCCTCTTATTTTTCTTGACTAATTGCTTGAGTTGGGTTTTCTAGTATTATGTTAAATAACAGAGGCAAGATTAACCATCCTTTTTTTGTTCCTGATCTTAGAAAAAAATATTTTATTTTTTGCCATTGAGTAAGATGTTACTGGAGAGTTTTTATGCAGGGGACTGGTTTGTTTTGGTCTGGCAAATGTGAGTTAGCTCTGTATGGAAAACCTATAGAAGTGAGGTGGTAGGCAGGAGGCAGCCCTTCAAACTGGGTTTTCCTGTGGGAACCAGGCCTAGAAACTATATACAGACTGTTATAGCTTACTCTTGCTAAAACTCCCTCACCCTGGTCTGAAGCAGTAGATGCATATTGTCTGTCTTCAAGGTAATTTCCAAAGCCTGTGTAAATTTTCCCAAGGATGGAGCTAATCAGCTCATCGTCTTTCCCTTCTGCATGTGTTATTTTAATTTCCTTGATTGTGCCTAAAATGTAGACAATAATATTCCATGTAATACATAATAAATCCTACTTTGATGTAAGATCCAAGAAAAATAGTAAAAGCCTATCTAGACAGGCAAGGGTCGAGGCACTCTCCTCTTGAGAAAGTGGCCAAGGTACTCAGAGGTGCTCTCCTCTTGAGAGAATGGCTATGCCATCCCTTTTTTCTCCACAGGATTGCTGTAGCCTGTACATTTGTTCTCATCTTCAGTCACAACAGGTGGACTCTGATGGCCAGAGTCTGGCACATTTTTATATGTGGTCTTTATTATGTTGAGGTAATTTTATTCCATGCCCATTTTACTGGTTGTTGTATTTTGTTAAATGCTTTTTTTAAGCACTGATATGATCATATGATTTTATTTTTTATTTTGTTAATATTCTCTATCACATTGATTTGCAGATGTTGAAACATCTTTGCATTCCTGGAATGAATTCTGATTGATCATGACGTATATGATCTGCTTAATATGTTGGTATATTTGATTTGCTAGTGTTTTGTTTAGGATTTTGCATCTGTGTTAATCAAAGATATTGTCCTATAACTTTCTTTTTTGATGTCCTTTTCTGTTTTTGACCTTAGGGTAAATTGGCCTTGTAAAATAAGTTAGAAAGTATTCCCTTATCCATCATATGTTTGGGAGACTTAAAAATAAAGATTGATGCTAAATCTTTTTTGATTGTTTGATATAATCCATTGGTTATATATTTTTAATCTGTCCTTGAGAACAGACTGAAATTCCATGCACATTCCATGTGCACTTGAAAAGAATGTTTATTTTGTCATTTTGGGATAGCCTTTTCCATTAATAGAAATTAAATTTACCTAGTCTAACGTGTCAGTCAAGGCTGAGGTTTCCTTACTGATTTTCTGTCTGCTTGATCTATTCACTGCTATAAAGTAGATATTCAAGTTTCCTGATACAATGTTATTTTTGTCAGTTTTTCTCATTAAGTCTGTTAGTAATTGCTTTATATATTTTGGTGACCCCAAGTTGTGTGCATAATAAGTATATAATAATAAGTACTATGTCTTCTTGATGGATTGTCCCCTTTGTCATTGTAAAATGTTCATCTTTGTCTCTGTTACCTGTTTTTTTTTTTTTTTTTTTTTTTTTTTTTTTTTTTTTTTTTTTTTTTTTTTTTTTTTTTTTACTTGAGATCTATTTTGACTGACATAAGTACAGCTACACCTGCTTTTTTCTGGCTGCCATTTGCTTGGTGTATCATCTTGCACCCCTTCCCTTTCAGCCTATGGAGGTAAAACACATTTCCTGAAGGCAACATACAGTTGGGTCTTGTTTTTTAAAAATATCCCACTACTCTGTGCCTTTTGACTGGTAAAGTCCATCCATTTATATTTATAGTGATTAGTGATATATCCAGACTTATAGCAGCCATTTATCTTTTGTTTTCCATTTTTTCTGTATCTCTATTATTTCTTTACTCCTATATTTCTGTCTGCTATTTTAGTTTGGGGGTTATTCATGTTTTTTTCTTTTTCTTTGTTTTCCCCTTTTTTATACTTTGCATATCAGCTTAGATTTTAATTTCTTTTGTTTACCATTAAGCTTCTGTGAAATGTCTTACAATAGTCCTTTTGAGTACATCTTATTTTCATTCACCTGTACATATATAGTCCTTCACTTTTTCCCTTTTATGTTCTTCTTATCACAAATTATCCCCTTTTATACTGTGCATTTATTACCCCAGTGCTGTAATTATAGTTATTTTTAATGTTTCTTTCAGTCAACATTTTTATTATAATTGTTTAATATCCTATCTTGAGGTAGAGTTACACTATCCTGCTTCTATTTACTACTTTACTCAAAGATTTGTATAGTCTGTCTTTTGGTTTCTAGTAAAAATGCTTGTTTAAAATTTTTTTAATGCGGGTCTTGTGGTTGTCAAGTCTCTCAGCTTTTGTTTGTCTGGAAATATCTCTATTTCACCTTCATATCTAAAGGATAACTTTTCTATGTTTATTATTCTTATGTGGTTCTTTCCTTTTAAAAACTTTGAAAATTGATCCTTAGAAATAGGGAGAGAAGCAGAAGAGAGAGAGGGAGAGGGAGGGAGAGGAAGAGGGAGAGGGAGGGAGGAAGAGAGAGACGTTGATTTGTCATTCTTTTATGTTATACATTTATTGGTTTCTTCTTGTATGCACCCTAACCAGGGATTGAAACTGCATCCCTGGCATGTTAAGGTTATGTTCTAACAAACTGAGCCACCCAGCCAGGGTCCCTCTTTCAATATTTTGAATAATTCCTTCCACTCTCTCCTAGCTTTAAATGTTTATTTTCTTTTTTTTAATTTTATTTTAATTGTAGTTCTTGTACAGTTTTCTGTCTTCTACTCCCACCCCAGCCCACTGCCTCAGCTCTCCCCAGCTCCTTTCCATTTCCACCCCCCCCCAGCTTTTGTCCATGTGTCTTTCATACTTGTTGCTCTAAACACTTCCCCTTTTCCCTAGAAATTCCTATCCCTCTCCTCTCTTTTTCTCAATTTCAGAGTCTTTGGTTATATTATGCTTGTTTGTTTGTTCTGTTAATTAGGATCCCATTAAAGGTGAGATCATATGGTATTTGTCTTTCACCTACTGGCCTATTTTGCTTAGCATAATGCTCTCCAGTTCCATCCATGCTGTCGGGAAGGGTAGGAGCTCCTTCTTTCTTTCTGCTGCACAGTATTCCATTGTGTAAATGTACCATAGTTTCTTGATCCATTCATTTATTGATGGGCACCTAGGTTGCTTCCAACACTTGGCTATTGTAAATTGTGCTGCTATGAACATTGGGGTGCATAGGCTCTTTTGGATTGGTGTTTCAGGGTTCCTAGGATACAATCCTAGCAGTGGACTTGCTGGGTCAAAAGGTAGGTCCATTTTTAGTTTTCTTAGAAAATCCCATACTGATTTCCATAGTGGTTGTACCTGTCTGCAGTCCCACCAACAGTGCACTAGGGTCCCCTTTTCTCCACAACCTCTCCAACACTTCTTTGTTGCTTTGTTTATGATGGCCATTTTGACTGGTGTGAAGTGATATCTCATTGTGGTTTTAGTTTGCATCTCTCTGACAGATAGCGATATTGAGCATCTTTTCATGTGTTTCTGGATCCTCTGTATGTCCTCCTTGGGGAAGTAACTGTTCAAGTATTTTGCCCATTTTATAATTGGATTGCTTGTCTTCTTAAAGTGGAGTCATGTAAGTTCTTAATATATTTTGGAGATTAAACCCTAGCCTGAGGTATCATTGGCAAATATGTTTTCCCATACAATTGGTTCTATTTTTATTTTAATAATGTTTTCTTTAGCCGTGCGAAGCTTTTTATTTTGATGAGATCCCATTTGTTTATTCTTTCCTTTATGTCCCTTGCTTTAGGGGACATATCAGTAAAAATGTTGCTGTGTGAAATGTCTGAGATTTTCCTGCTAATGTTCTCCTCTAGGACTTTAATGGTGTCACAAATTATATTTAAATCTTTTATCCACCTTCAATTTATTTTTGTGTATGGTGTAAGTTGGTGTTCAAGTTTCACTTTTTTGCATATAGCTGTCCAGTTCTCCCAACACCACTTGTTGAAGAGGCTACATTTACTCCATTTTATGTTGCTGCCTCCTTTGTCAAATATTAATTGATCATAGAGAACTCGGTTTACTTCTGGGCTCTCTGTTCTATTCCACTGGCCCAAGTGCCTGTTTTTGTGCCAGTACCAGGCTGTTTTGATTACAGTGGCCTTGTAATACAGTTTGGTGTCAGGTATTGTGATCCCTCCCACTTTGCTATTCTTTCTCAAAATTGCTGCAGCTATGGAGGTCATTTATGGCTCCGTATAAATTTTTGAAATGTTTGTTATATGTCTGTGAAATATGCCATTGGTACTTTAATCGGTATTGCATTGAATTTGTAAATTGCTTTGGGTAGTATGGGCATTTTGATGAGGTTAATTCTTCTGATCCATGAAAACAGTATATGTTTCCATTTTTTTGTCTTCCTTGATTTGTTTCTTCAGTGTTGTGTCATTTTCTGCATACATGTCTTTTACCTCCTTGGCTAGGTTTATTCCTAGGTATTTTATTTTTCTTTTTTCTATGTAGAATGGGATTTTTTTCTTGATTTCTGCTTCTGCTGTTTCATTGTTGGTATACAGAAATGCCTTTGATTACTGGATATTGACTTTGTATCTGGCTGTTTGGCCACATTCATTTATTAGGTCAAGCAGCTTTTTGGTCAATTCTATAGTATTTTCTATATACACTATCAAGTCATCTGCAAATAATGATAGTTTTGTCTCCTCCTTTCCAATCTGAATGCCTTTTATTTCCTTTTCTTGTCTAATTGCTATGTCTAAGACTTCAAATACTTATTGAATAAAAGTGCTGAAAGTGGGCATCCTTGTCTTGTTCCTGATCTTAGTGGAAAAGATTTTAGTTTTTGCCTATTTAGTATGATGTTGGCTGTAGGTCTCCCATATGTAGCCTTTATTACATTGAGGAATGCTCCCTAAACTCCCCCTTTGTTGAGTGTTTTGTCGTAAATGGGTGCTGTACCTTATCAAATGCTTTTTCTGTCTCTATTGATATGATCATGTGATTTTTGTATTTGCTTTTGTTTATGTGATGTATTACATTTACTGATCTGCGAATGTTGAACCATCCTTGCATCGCTGAGATGAATCCCACTTGCTCATGGTTTATGATCTTTTAATGTGTTGTTGGATGTGGTTTGCCAATATTTTGTTGAGGATTTTAGCCTCTATGTTCATCAGCGATATGGGCCTAAAGTTTTGTTTCTTTGTTAAGTCTTTATCTGGTTTTGGGGAGTAGAATGATGCAGGATTCATAAAAAGACATTGGGAGTCTTCTATCATTTTGGATTTTTTCAAAGTTTGTGAAGGATAGGGGTTAGCTCTTCCTTAAATGCTTTGTGAAATTGTCCTGTGAAACCATCTGGTCCCAGGCTTTTGTTTGTTGGGAGATTTTTGAATCCTGCTTCAATTTCATCTGCTGTCATTGGTCTTTTCAGACTTTCTGCTTCTTCATCATTGAGCTTTGGTAGACATATTTTTCTAGAAACTTGTCCATTTCACCTAGGTTTTCAAATTTCTTGGCATACAGTTCTTCATAGTAATTTCTTGCAATCTTTTGTATTTCTGTGGTGATAGTTGCAATCTCTCCTCTTTCATTTCTGATTGTTTTTATTTGGGTCCTCTCTCTTTTTTTCTTGATGAGCCTGCTTAAAGGATTGTCAATTTTGCTTATCTTTTCAAAGAACCAGCTCCTGTATTCATTGATCCTTAGAATGGTGCTTTTAGTCTCTATGTCATTTAATTCTACTCTGATCTTAGTTATTTCCTTACTTCTACTTGCTCTGGGCTGTCTTTGGGTTGTTCCTCGAGTTCTTGTAGGCATAAGGTTAAGTTGTCTGTTTGAAATGTTTCTATCTTTTTTTAAGTAGGCCCATATCTCTATGAACTTCCCTCTGAGGACTGCCTTCATTGTGTCCCATAAGTCTTGGGTCATTGTGTGTTCATTTTTGTTTGTTACCAGAAAATTTTTTATTTCCTCCCTAATTTCATTCTTGACCCATTCATTGTTTAATAGCATGCTATTCAATCTCCATGATTTTGAGGACTTTGGGTTTTCCCCCTTGGGGTTGGTATCTAGTTTCAGTCCCTTGTGTTCAGAGAAAATGCTTGGGATGATTTCAATTTTATTGCATTTGTTGAGGTTAGTTTTGTGTCCTATCATGTGTTCTATCTTTGAGAATGTTCCATGTGCATTTGAAAAGAATGTGTATTTAGTTACTTTGTGATGAAGGGCTCTATATATATATCAGTTAAGTCCATTTCATCTAGAGTGTCATTCAATGCCACAATATCTTTGTTGATATTTTGTTTAGAAGATCTGTCCATTTTTGACAGTGGGGTGTTAAAATCCCCTACTATAATTGTGTTGCTCTCAATATCTTTCTTGAAATCCTCTAAGATTTTCTTGATGAATTTAGGTGCTCCTAGGTTGGGTGCATATATATTTACAATGTTTATGTCTTCCTGGTGGATTCTTCTCTTCAGTATTATGAATTGACCTTCTGGGTCTCTCTTTATGGCTCTTCTTTTGAAGTCTATTTTGTCTGATATGAGTATTGCTACGCCAGCTTTTTTTTTTTTTTTTTTTTTTTTTTTTTTTTTTTTTTTTTTTT
>PVKU01007077.1:0-50188 GCA_004027475.1 Anoura caudifer | reverse complement strand
AAGGTTATTATTGATAGGTACTTATTCATTGCCATTTTTGTACCTGTGTTTCTCTCCCTTTCTTTCTCCTTTCCATCCTTTCCTTAAAGCAGGCCCTTTAGTATCTCTTGCAGAGCTGGTTTGGTAGAGGTGTATTCTTTTAGACTTCTTTTGTCTGGGAAGATCCTTATTTGGCCTTCTATTTTGATTGAAAGTCTTGCTGAGTAAAATTTTCTTGGTTGCAGGCCTTTGGTTCTCATTACTTGGAAAAATTCTTGCCATTCTCTTCTGGCTTGAAGTGTTTCCATTGAGAAGACAGCTGCTAACCTTATCAGAGCTCCCTTGTATATTACTTCCTTCCTTTTTCTCCCTTATTGCCTTTAAGATTCTCTCTTTGTCTTGGAATTTTGCCATTTTAATTATGATGTGCCCTGAAGTGGGCCTCTTTCGGTTCCTCTTGATTAGGACTCTCTGTGATTCCTGGATTTGTGTGACTTTTTCTCTCATCAAATTAGGGAAGTTTTCCATCATTACTTTTTCAAATGGGTTTTCTGTCCCCTGCTCTTCTTCTTCTCCCTCTGGTATCCCTATTATACAGATATTATTACATGTCATATTGTCTTGTAATTCTCTTAATCCCTCTTCCTTCTTTCTGAGCCTCTTTTCCTCTTGCTCTTTCTGGATGCTTTTTTCTACTTGGTCCTCCAACTTGCTGATCCAATCTTCTGCCTCATCAGTTCTGCTTTTCATTCCTTCCACTGTGTTCTTCAGTTCAGAAATTGTATTTTTCATTTCCTCTTGGCCCTTGTTGATAGTTTCTATTTCCTTTTTCATGTTGATATAGTTTGCACTGAGTTCTTCGTAGCTTTCATGTAGTTTCTGGTAGCTCATTGAGAGCTCTTGGAGCTTCCTGACAAACCATTGCTTTGAACTCAAAATCTGATATTTGAGTTGCCTCCATTTCATTTAGCATTCTTTCTGGTTCTTCTTCCTTTTCTTTTCTTTGGGGATTGTTTCTCTGTCTTCCCATTTTTTGTGAGGCTCTTCTTGTTAGGCCCAGTTTCTTAAATTGATTTGTTTTGGTTCCCTGGGTATATGGTGTGAACTTCTGTGGTAGAATGCCTGTGAGATTCAGTGGTGCTGTCTCCTTCAGGTAGCCTGGTGTTCATGGCTTCCAATGTCTTAGCTGTTGAAATGCCCCCTCTTTGGGACGAACTGTGGTCTTTCCACTGTTCCAGGGTTTTTTGTTTTGTTTGGTTTGGTTTTGTGTTTGTGTCACTTGTAGGTGTTTAAAAAGAGAAAAGAGGAAGAAAAAAGAAAAGAAAAAAAGGAAATAAAAAATGAAAACAGAATAAAGAAAAGCAGAATGAAAAAGAAAAGAAAAACTGAGAAAGCAAGAAGAGATAAGCCTGGAAAGAAAGGAAGAACTAATAAAACAAGAAAGAAGTAATAAGAAGCAAAAGGATTTGAGGGGTTAAATAGATCAAAATAATGAAAAAATAATAATAACAAAATAGAAAAAAAAACACCAAAAAAAAAAAAAAAGGAAAAGCCACCAAAGCCACCAACTCTTGCTGTTATCAATCTTGCCAAACTGTTTTTTTCTGGCCTTGATGACTGCAGTGGCCAAGGGATGACCATATTGTTTTTCTCCCTGTTCAGCACTCAGTTATCTTTGGCTTATTGTTCTCAGAGCTAGCCCGGGGCCTCTCCGCCTAGGGCCTCAGGCATATCTTAAGAAGTGGTGCCTACTGCAGTTGCCTGCGCGCAAGTGCTAATGATCTTTCAGCCTTCCATGCAGAGGTGCTGACTGTCCTGTGAGCACTAATTGACCCCTACGCAGGTCGCAACTGGTGTTTAAGCTCTCGCAGCAGTCCATGCAGGTCCCCAACGGTACAAGGGTGACAACAGACCATAATGCAGCTCCCTGATGGTACACAGGTGCCGGGAGACCGTAGCACGGAGCAACTGCAGCATAGGTCCCACAGTGGCACACTGGTGCCTATGGATGCCCACATAGCTGTTCCCAATGGTGCTTGAGCGCAGACAGTTGTGTGAGCTCCGATGCGAAGTCCTCCCAGGGCTATGAGATCTTAACTCCTCTCTGTGAGATTTCAAGCAACCAGGTTTATCCCAGTGCTGCTGAGACCTTGTTTGGCTGATCAGGGAGTGTTTGACCTGGCTCCATCCCTTGAGTCTTTTGTGGAGCACTGGCCTGGGATCTCAGCCCTCACCCTGGTCTCCACGCTGCTGGAGTAGTCTCCTTACTGTCTGGTTTTTCGATGTCCACTGCAATTTTCGCTCTCCTGTTTTCAAATATGCTGTGTTTCTGGTGTCTGTTTGCTGTGCTCTGCTGTAAATTGACCAGGTTTTTCACCTGTGTGAAGGGGGAAGCGCAATGTGCTTCCTCTTACCACACTGCCATCTTCTCTCCTTAAAGTTTCTGCTGAAAAAATCTGACAATAATATAATGATGTTTCCTTTGTAGCTCTCTTGAGAATTATTTCTCTGTTATTAACTTTGATAATTTTAATATAATTTATATTGGAGAATGTTTCTGGAGGGTTGAGATTGTTGTTCTGTCAATTTCTTATATTTGAATGTCTAACTCTTCCCATAGGTTTGGGAAAGGCTCATTATTATTAGATGAGTAGTCTATTCCCTTTTCCCTCTCTTCTCTTTATGTTATACTCATTTTGCTTATGTTATTCTCTCTAAGGGAATCAGTTCTTGTAGAACTTTTTCTTTTTTTTAAATCTTAGTTTTCTGTCTTCTTTCTCCAGCATCTTCTAGGTTTCTATCTGTGAATTTATTAATTCTCTCTTGCAACTATTTTACTCTATTTCCAGTGCTCTCCAATGCAGTCTTTGTCTCATTTATTGAGTTCATTGACTCTAGAATTTCTGTTTGATTCTTTTTTATAGTTTCAGTCCCTTTGATAAAGTTCTCCTTTGTTCATTAATTTTATTCCTGAGCTCATTCAATGCATTTATGAGTTATCTTGTATATTATTGAAGTTTTTCATAACTGCAATCTTAAATTCTCCTCCATTTAAGTTTCCATCATTCATGTCTTTAAGTTGGGTTTATGGAGGCTTTTCAATTTAGGGCGGTGTTATTTTGTTACCTTAGTTTTTCCTGGTACTTGATGGATTTTTTTTTTCCCACCAGCACATTTGAGAACTTGAACTGTTCTTTCTTAGGTACTGTTTTTCTCAACAATCAGCATATTGACAAGTACAGGTATTTCTATTTATTTATTTTTGTTTTCCAGTAAATGGTGTTTCAGTACAATTTTGCTTTGTTTTACCTGTACCACTGGCAGCTTCAGAAGACCAGTGGAGTGTTCTCTTCTAAGTTGTGGAAAATAGCCCATATTTCCTAGGGTAGTGGGCACCCCGTTTGTGTCCAGTTGACCTTGGTCTCAGAGCATCACTCCCTGGTGGCCCATGGAGGATGACAGGGCTCATGTCTGCAAACCCCTGGTGTTATCTTCTAGTTACTAATGCCCACCAACTACACTGTGTTAACAGAGGCATGCCACTTGCCTCAGCAAGTTCCACCTCCAACAGGTTCTGCTGCAATGGGTTGAGCAAGTGGAGGTGGGATCACAATTTTGCAATTTTTCCAATATGTCAGTAATAGCCATTATAAGCCCATAGCTTTGCTTTTCTGCCAGTAATGGCCACCACAAAGGGCATTGATTCTCTAAAGACAATGATTGCCTCAAGTAGCACCGCCACTCTTCCAGCAATGGTATTATAGACAACTTTGCTTCAGTATAAGCAATGGACACTATGAGTCTCCTGGAGCTCCATGCCTGTCACTGGGTTCTGATGCAATGGGAGCTCATTTTTCAGGCAGGTACATTGCTTCTGTCTTTGCTTCTCTCCAGGCCACAGTGTGAGAGATGTAGCCAAATATCTTCATTACTACTGTGTCAGCTGGAGCTACAGCATATTCTTTATTGTGTAGGCAGTCACCATCTCTGTTCCTCCCCTTGACCCACCTGCCATGCTCATTCTGATGCTTCACCATTAGGGTAATGATGCTTGGAGGCTGCAGGTGTGTTTATGTGTTGAATAAAGGATCCTTTGTTGAAATATAGCTTTCCAAGTTGTTTTAAATTAAAAGAGAGATACAAAACATCTTCCTATTTTGTCAAGATGTTGACATCACCTTACGCCCAAGTTCTTAAATAGCAATTTTCAAAAAGTTGAGGAAGTTTCAATAGGAAGTTTTAATAGAACAAACATGTATAGCAGAAAACAGGCAAAATTAAACTTATATTAGTCAGATTCTTGGTTATAAACTAAGAATTCACTTCAATGATTTTCAGCTAAATGTATTTATTAGGAAGATATTAGGCTGCCACAGAATGATGACAGTTGAAGAAATGGACATTAGGTTTGTGGGACAGCCATGTTGTCAAAGTGGTCTGAGAAAACCCTTCCAGGCTTGGTGTCTGAGGATATCAAACAACAGTAGATTTATTCAACTGAAGCTGAGATGCTGGCACCACAGCCACTTCTTTATAAGGATCCCAAGCCAGAAGGTATGTCACCCACAGAAAGATGGTTCCGAGGTACAGCACAGAGAATAGGAACTATCTGGACAGTACTGCCTAGTGCTTACCTCCCAGTCAGCACCTCACCTCCCAATCAGAGCCTCACATGGAAGTAGAGAAACACAAATCACAACCTGCATCCTAGCTGGAAGGATATGTGGAATTTAATTCTGATTTCACTGCAGAGATTGGACTCATGGTAAATATTTTCATTAACACAGAAACGCTTCTCAAGAGATCATGGGCTGGCATGAAGAAGATACATGCCTCTTGTGGAGCTAAATAGACACAAGATCACTTAATGGATCAGTTCTTTAAACTTCTGAAATCTCAGTTTCTTGCCTAAAGTAAGATTATTAATTCAAATATCTACTTCAGGAGAGGTTTCTGATAAACAGGAATCTGAGGTGTATGTGTGTTAGGAGTGGGAGAGACAACAGGTTTTTTTTTTTTTTTATTTGTTTAAATATATTTATTGATTTTAGAGCAAGGAGAAGGAAGGAAGAGAGAGAGGGAGAGAAACATCAATGTGAAAGAGAAACATCAATTGGTTGCCCTTTGCATGTGCCCCAGTAGGGACCGAATCTGCACCCCAGGCATGTGTTCTGACTGGGAATTGAACCTGCAACCTTTTGGCTTATGGGCTGGCTAAGGCAGCAAGACAGCAGTTTTGTGTTCAGGGCTAGGTTACTTAACAGAGCTGAATAGGGAAGGGTTTTTGCACTCCATACCTGCCTACACCCTGGGGTTCATCAACAATGAAAGAAACGTCCGCACACTGCTTTGTGCTTCTGGGAGCTGAAACTCCAAGGTTTCTGGCCCCTTGGCAAGAAAGTGGTGTTTTAATGCACAGTCTAGCAGTGAAATGCAGCACAAAAAGGAGAATGTGGGAAGATTGTGTTCCCTTGGAAGACTCCACCAGAAACTCTGCAGTAGGTTCCGAGACTTAACAGAAGTGGTGAAGTCCTCAATATGCAGGATACAGAAAATACCAGTGAGGAATTTCATTGCTGGGAAGAAGAGGGCAAAGACAGAAATTGGGACAACTGTAATAGAATAACAATAAAAAGATTAAAACAATAAACAATTGCTTTAGTTCTACACATTTAGAATTCTTATTGTTCTGACTTTATGTATACAAAAAAGCTTTGGGAAAATTCAGGTTACATATACTTTTTAAAATAAATAATTAAATAACCTTTCTTAGAAGTATATAGTATAGAGTTAATGACCTCAGTGTATGACAATACATGACAACAGAAGGTGATTACTTGCCCTTTGTTAATAAAAGATTCCAGTATGGGGGAGAGGGAAGATGGAGTCATGGTAAGAAGGAGCAGATTCCACTTCCCCCTACACATGGGAGAAAAACCAAGCCAATCTATGGAGGAACACAGCAAACAGCCAACAGTACCACAGCATATATGAAAACAGGGGAACAAAAGTTGTAGAAGACATTGAAAAACCAGATGGTAATGAGAGTACTTCAGGACAATAAGGGCCCAGGGATCCATGCAGGGACCAGGGCTGCTGCAGCCCCAGGCCTGGCGCTCACTGGGTCTGCTAAAGGGCTCTTGGGAGACAGTCAGGTCAATCACTCCCTCCCTGGCCTAACAAGATTTGAGCATCACTGGGAGAGATCTTGTTGGCTGCTTGGTTGCAGAGAGGGGAACAAGGACTGAGTGGCAAACACATAGGGGCTGAGAGCACCCATACATAGCCCTTGGAGGAGTGTGCACCCAAGCTGCATGACCAGAGGCAGCCTAGCCATGCATGCCTGCCCCTGCAACCAGAGGAGGGGGCTTTATGGAAGACCCGGAGCCCACGCCTGTGAACCTGGGCTGAGTGCACGCTGTGCAGGAGTCCCGGAGTCCACCCCTGAGGCCCTGCTGAGAGGTGCCCAGCTAGCTCTAGAGAGAATAGCCTGAAGCTGACTGAGCACTGAACAGGGAGAAAAGCAATACCAGTCCCCCTCAGACTGCTGCAGCCAGAAAGAGCAGAAAAAATGGTTGGGCCAGTTAGAAACCAGCAAGAGGTTTTGTTCTTGTTGTTTGTTTGTTTGTTTGATTAATTGTTTTAAGTAACTTTTAATTTTTTTATTATTTTTTATCTTTCAATTCCTTTTGCTTCTCTTTCCTTCTTTCTTATTTTATTCCTTCTTCCTTTCTTTCCAATTTTATCTCTTCTTCCTTCCTCCCTCTGCTTTCTGTTTTTTTATTTTTTTCCTTTTTTCTCTTTTTAAATACTAACAAGTGAGACAAAAAAAAAAAATGACCACACACACACACACACACACACACACACACACACACACAGAACTGTGAAAAGACCAGAGTTGTACCCAAAGAGGGAGCATGCCAAAAGATGAAACAGTGGGAGAAATTTCACTTTGCTATTACAGAGAACCTACAAGTTATTGCATATCTGTATTATTATTATTTTTCATTATTATTACATCTTGTATTTGAATAGTATTTTTGTTTTCCTCTTCTTTCTGTTTAGTCTTCTTTGCTTGGGTGGTTACATTATACTGTTTGACAGGTTTTCCCTGTTCTCTCATTCATAATGTATTGCTAATTTACTGTTCTTCACTTCACTTGTTTTCCATCAGCACACTAATCAAGGTCGTATACTTCCTATTCTTGTTATCTAGATCTCATAGATTCTGTCATATGATTGTTGGTTTAATATTACTGTAAATAATAGCTGTTCCACACAATTGTAAATACTACAAAACACCCCTCCAAGATCTTAGCCCACTTCATGGATTCCTAAACTCTATTAGTGTAGTGGTTAACTCTATTTTCTCACACATTACACCTATTAACTAACGTTTACTCTCACCTTACCTCAGAATCTGACCTCCCACAAGCTCAATACTTTCTAGATCCAACTCACAATACTTCCCTCCCCAACAAAAGTCTTATTTTCTTTCCATTCTTTCAAAAAAAAAAATGACTAGTTGGGCAATAGATCACGGTTAACACTATACATAGTCAAAGGATCTCCTATCTCTTCTCTATCAGCTGCTACTGTAAATATCACAGATTACTCTCTTTCTGTCTTACACCATTTTGCCTTACCCTTCCAAATGATCACAAAAAAAGAATAAGTGGAAGCTGTGAACACCAGGATAACTGAAGGAGACTGCCCCACTGAATCTCACAGGTATTTTACCACACAAGTTCGCACCATAAACCCAGGGAGTCAGAACAGATCAGCTTAAGAAGCTAGAGCTAACAAGAAGAGTCTCACAAACAATGGAAAGGCAAAGAAACAATCCCCATATAAAAGGAAAGGAGGAAGCCTCAGAAAGAATGCTAAATGAAATATAGGCAACACAGCTATCAGATATTGACTTCAAAGCAATTGCTCTAAGGAAGCTCAAAGAGCTCCAGAGACTTAACAGAAACTACAGGGAAACTACAATGAACTCACTGCAAACTATATCAACATGGAAAAGGAAATAGAAACTATCAACAAAGGCCAAGAGGAAATAAAAAATACAATTTGTGAATTGAAGAACACACTAGAAGTAATCAAAAGCAGGCCACAGGAAGCAGAAGATTGGAGCAGCAAGCTGGAGAACAAAGTAGAGAAAAGCACCCAGAAAGAGCAAGAAAAGAAAAAAGAGGCTCAGAAAGAATGAAGAGGGATTAAGAGAAATGCAAAACAATATAAAATGTAATAATATCCATATAATAGGGATACCAGAAGGAGACAAAGAAGAGCAAGGGACAGAAGACCTATTTGAAAAAGCAATAATAGAAAACTTACCTAATTTGATGAGAGAAAAAATTATACAGGAAACACAGAGAGTCCCAATCAAGAGGAACCCAAAGAGGCTTACTTCAAGACACATCATAATTGAAATGGCAAAACTCCAAGACAAACAAAGAATCTTAAAGGCACCAAAGGAGAAACTGAAAGTAACATACAAGGGAACTCTGGTAAGGTCAGCAGCTGACTTCTCAAAGGAAATGGTCCAAACCAAAAGAAAATGGCAAGAAATATTCCAAGTAGTGAGAAGCAGAGTCCTGCAACCAAGGCTACATTACCCAGCAAGGCTTTCAATCAAGATAGAAGGCCAAATAAGGAGCTTCCCAGACAAAAGAAGTCTAAAAGAATACACCTCCACCAAACCAGCTCTGCAAGAGATGCTAAAGGGACTGCTTTAAGGAAAGGAAGGAAGAGAGAGAGAGAGAGAGAGAGAGAGAGAGAGAGAGATAGATAGATATGCAGGTACAAAAATGCCAATGAATCAGAATCTATCAATAATAACCTTAAATGTACATTGATTAAATGCTCCAATCAAAAGACATATAATAGCTGAATGGATAAGAAAGGCACCTACACATATGCTGCCTACAAGAGACCCACCACAGGCAAAAGACCTACACAGACTGGAAGTGAAGGGCTGGAAACAAATTTTCCAAGCAAATGGTAAGGGAAAAAATGCTGGGGGAGCAATACTCATATCAGACAAAAGAGACTTCAAAGAAGGGTTACAAAGAGAGACCCAGAAGGTCACATCATAATATTCAAGGGAAGAATCCACCAAGTAGACATAAACATTGTCAATATATATACACCCAACATAGGAGCACCCAAAGACATAGGAAAATCTTAGAGGACTTCAGGAAAGATATTGACAGAAACACAATTATAGTAGGGGATTTTAACACCCCACTGTAAAAAATAAACATATCTTCCAAACAAAATATCAACAAAGATATTGTGGCATTGAACAATGCCCTAGATGAAATGGACTTAACTGATATATAGATAGCCCTTCATCCCAAAGAAACTAAATACACATTCTTTTCAAATGCACATGGAACTTTTTCAAGATAGACCACATGCTAGGACACAAAAGAAGCCTCAACAAATTCAAGAAAATTAAACAATACCAAGCATTTTCTTGGATCACAAGGGACTGAAACTAGAAACCAACCTAAAGGAAAAAAACCCCAAACAGTCAAAATCAAAGAGATTGAAAAATCATGCTATTAAATAATGAATGGGTTAAGAATGAAATTAGGGAAGAAATCAAAAAGTTTCTGGAAACAAATGTAAAGAAACTCACAACAACCCAAAATGTACGGTACACAATGATAGCAGTCCTGAGAGGGAATTTCATAGCAATACAGGTGTACCTAAAAAATCATTTCAAACAAACAACCTAACCCTACTCTACAAGAACCCAAAAAACAACAACAAAAACAGTCCAGAGCAAGTAGAAGGAAGCAAATAACCAAGATCAAAGCAGAATTAAAAGATATAGAAACAAAAAGCATAATTCTAAGGATCAATGAATTCAGGAGGTGGTTCTCTGAAAAGTTAAACAAAATAGACAAACCTTTAAGCAGGCTCATCAAAAAGAAAAAGAAAAAGAAAAAGAAAAAAGCAAGAAAACCCAAATAAACACAACCAGAAATGAAAGAGAACAGATTACAACTGATACCACAGAACTACAAATAATTGAAAGAAATTACTATGAAGAATAATATGCCAAGAATTTTGAAAACCTAGATGAAATGGACAAATTTCTAGAAAAATATAGTCCTCAAAAACTCAATGAAGAAAAAGCAGAAAACCAGAAAAGACCAATAACAGCAGAGGAAACTAAAGCAGTAATCAAAAAACTCCTGACACACAATAGTCCAGGAGTAGATGGTTTCACAGGAGAATTCTATAAAGCATTTAAGGAAGAGCTAACCCCTATCATTCACAGACTATTAAAAAAAAATCCAAAATGAGGGAAGGTTTCAAAACTCTTTTTATGAAGCCACCATCATCATAATCCCCAAACCTGATAAAGACACAACAAACAAACTTCAAGCCAATATTGCTGGAGAACATAGACACAAAAATCCTCAACAAAACATTGGCAAACCACATCCAACAATACATTAAAAAGATCATACACCATGACCAAGTGGGATTCATCCCAGGGATGAAAGGATGCTTCAATATTTGCAAATCAGTAAATGTAATACATGCGATAAAACAAAAGCAAAGACAGAAGTCACATGATCATATCAATAGATGCAGAAAAAGCATTTGATAAGGTACAGCACCCATTGATGACAAAAACACTCAGCAAAATGGGAATAGAGGTAGCATTCCTCAAAATAATAAAGACCATATATGAGAGACCTACAGCCAACATCATATTCAATGGGCAAAAACTAGAGTCTTTTCCACTAAGATCAGGAACAACACAAGGTTGTCCACTTTCATCACTTCTATTCAATATAGTATTAGTTTTAGACACAATCAGCAGACAAGACAAGGAAATAAAAGGCATCCAAATCAGAAAGGAGGAAACAAAACTGTCATTGTTTGCAATGATATGATAGTGTACATAGAAAATCCTACAGATTCAGCCAAAAAATCTGCTCATCCTAATAAATGAATTTGGCAAAACAGCAGGATACAAAGTCAATATCCAGAAATCAAAGGCATTTTTATATACCAACAGTGAAACAGCAGAAGCAGAAATCAAGAAAAAATCCCATTCGATGTAGCAAAAAGAAAAATAAAATACCTACAAATAAACCTAACCAAAGAGGTGAATGAACTGTATTCAGAAAACTATACAACACTGAAGAAAGAAATCAAGGAAGACTAAAAAAAAAAAAAAGGAAACATATACCATGTTCATGGATTGCAAGAATCAACATCATCAAAATGTCCATACTACCCAAAGCAATTTACAGATTGAATGCCTATTAAAGTACTAATACTTATTGAAATACTGATGGCATATTTCACAGACATAGAACAAACACTTCAAAAATTTATATGGCACCATGAACAACTCCGAATATCTGCTGCAATTTTGAGAAAGAAGAGCAAAGTAGGAGGGATCACAATACCTGATACCAAACTGTATTACAAGGCCACTGCAATCAAAACAGCGTTGTTCTGGCATAAAAACAGGCACATGGACCAATGGAACAGAATGGAGAGCCCAGAAATAAACCCAATTCACTATGGTCAATTATTATTTGACAAAGGGGGCAGCAACATAAAATGGAGTAAAAATATCCTCTTCAATAAATGGTATTGGGAGTACTGGACAGCTACGTGCAAAAAAAAAAAAAAAAAATGAAACTCAAGCACCAACTTACAGCCTACACAATATTAAATTCAAGGTGGATAACAGATTTAGATATAAACCATAACACTATTAAATTCCTGGAGAATAACCTAAGCAGGAAAATCTCAGATATTTCATGCAGCAACATTTTTACTGATATGTCCCCTAAAGCAAGGGACATGAAAGAATAAACAAATGGGATCTCATCAAAATAAAAAAAGCTTATGCATGGCTAAAGAAAACAGTATTAAAATAAAAAGAGAACCAACTGCATGGGAAAATATATTTGCCAATGATACCTCAAACAAGGGTTTAATCTCCAAAATATATAAAGAACTTGCATGACTCTACTCTAAGAAGACAAGCAACCCAATTAAAAAATGAGCAAAGGACTTAAACAGACACTTCTCCAAGGAGGACATACAAAGGATCTAGAGACACATGAAAAGATGTTCAGTATTGCTAGCTATCAGAGAGATGCAAATTAAAACCGCAATGAGATACCACTTCACACCAGTCAGAGTGGATATCATAAACAAAGAAACAAACAACAAGTGCTGGGGAGGTTGTGGAGAAAAGGGGACCCTAGTGCACTGTTGGTGGGACTGCAGACTGGTACAACCACCACGGAAAGCAGTATGGAATTTTCTAAGAAAACTAAAAATGGATCTGCCTTTTGACCCAGCAGTTCCACTGCTAGGATTGTATCCTAGGAACCCTGAAACACCTGTGTTCTCTTGCAAAAGAACCTATGCAACCTGGTGTGAATAGCAGCGCAATTTACAATAGCCAAGTAAATGAATGGATCAAGAAACTATAGTACATTTACACAAGGGAATTCTATGCAGCAGAAAGAGAAAAGAAGTAGGGAAATATTAAAGAGAAACTGTATGTAATATTACAGATTCACCATAGTTGTCAACTGTTGAGCAAATTCAGCTTCGAGAAGTCAACAATTAGCACAAATAGTTAGTGATCGTGAGAGGCGGTGTGTGAACCCATTGTTTCCGTTAACAAAGAGTTCACTCATTCTAAGGTGGTATCCTGTGAAAGGAACAAGCATTTTGCCACCATGAAGTCTTCTTTTGGGGTATTGATTGTAACTTGTTTATTTGGAAACACGACTCAGAAAGAATCTTTGATCCTCTCCTCTTCCCTGTCCAAGAGATTCAGAGAAACCTGCCCTAGAAAGGGAGCCTTGGCTGAATCACCTTAAAACTCCAGTCCTATCAGCTATATACTCCCTGCGTTGCCTAGCAAGTATTTTTCTGCAGTGTATGTTTTTGCCTTCCTCAACTACCTGCAAATTGCCCATTCTCACTTCTAATACCTAATTCTCCTTTCTCCAAAAATGTCATGCATACTCAATGTTGTTTCACTGTCTTTAATTTCATGCAGATTTTTTAAAATCTTGATTTTCTTTTGTTAATCTGTCTCTGATAATTTTATTATTAGCCCAACTAGAAGAATTTAGAAGATGAATGAAAAAGTATCATTTTTTTTAGCTCCCACACAAGAAAACTATTTGTAGCCTTCTTACTCTGTGAAACCCCTGGAAGCTATTTTGCAAATGTAATTCTAGAAAAGACACATAAATGTCAGTGTCTGACATAATAATAAATTGTGTGTAATTTACATCCCTCTAGTGCTAGTAAACCTCCTGGTACCTCTGGTCCCCAGGATGCATTCTCCACCTTGGCTTGCCTCTCTATGTGCCCTTAGAATATGTCCCTGCAGAGAGGCCAATGGAAGCACCAGCAGGAAGTTGAGAAGAGAAGGAGGTTGGGCTATTTCTTTTTGGTTTCCTCTTTGTTTTGTAGAAATACCAGTCATTGAGCTTCTTAACTAGATCTACATTTTACTTGGTATCCCTCTTCCACTACTTCATCTCCCTGTCCTCTTGAGTTCCAAAGTTAGTGATGGCCTCCGGCATTTGCTAGTGTCTGGCACCTTCATGAACTGTTGCTATCTCCAAAGCCTCTTCATTTTAGCTATATGAGTTCACGTCTAGTTCATATAGCAATAAATGTAAATAAAAAGTCCACTTGATGATCTAATTTATTAATTATAAACTCAAAAAATGATAACCTCAATTCCAATTACTTAGTTGATTTAGAAAATAGTAACAACAATAACCAAAATACCATATAGGGCCAACTAATTACCTGACATAAATTGCCCTTATTCAATTGAGTACTTTCTATTGACATTAATATGATCTTGCCAGCATTGGATAGTATATGAAAAGTTATTCATCACAATTTATAATTTAAAGTATTGAAATTTGAATAATAAATTTATATAGTCTTGCTTGCATGAAAAGATAACTTAAAATAATTAAGGCTGAGGAGAGAAACCTCTCTTTTATAATTGAACTTTTAAAAATCTAGAATGATAAGATATGCTTATTTTCTAGAATTAGAGAGTGAGATAGATCTGTTTGGAATCCTCAGTGCCATGTGCTGACTCCGTAGAACTGAAAGTGAAATCCAGTTCACCCACTTGCACTGCCTCCCCCCTCTCTGAATGTGTTAGCATGTCCTGGCCATGGTCTAAATGAGATGATTATGTTTGGATCATTAGCTTCATAAATGGTTCAGAGATAGTAACAATGGGGTAAGTAGAAGAATTTAGAGATTTTTTTCAAATTGTATTTACATTTATTAAACCCTGCATTGATTTAGATAATACAATGTCTTATGTGATACAGCTCAATAAATTAGCAATTCCTTTTAGAGATATTTTTATTCCCACTCACTTGAGAAAATTGTATTTGTCCATATCAAACATGAAACTTTATATCAAATGTTAATGGAAATTTTTGGAGGGATTTAAGCCTTTTCCTCAACCTGTGCTGTCTTGCTCTATCACCAGGTCACCTGTTGTCATCACCACTGGGTAGGTCTGCCCTGTCTCTTCAGTGTCAATGAAGGCTTGTAAGCTTCTACCTGGGGATATTTAAAGGGACACTAAAATCTGACAAATAAGTAATTGACTAACAATGCTTGAGAGGAAATGTACATATTATCTCATTTTCATACAAATGCAAATTTTCTCAAAATAAAATTAACCTAAAATTAGTACTAATTAGCATTGAGTTTTAGCTGTGGCTAAGAGGAACAAAATAGTTAAAACACATAAAACTTAAAATTCAATATTTTCATTCTAAATGATGGAAATTGAGCCTAAGTCACATAAAGCCAATTATTTATAAAATTTACAAAGTGGACATTTGCTGTATTGGTGATTTCCTTAGGTACCAGTGAGGAGATCTCAGATGATGTGGAACTATAACCTAGAATTATAGCTGCCATTTCACAACTCTGGTTTCAAGGTCAAACCTAACAAAAACTCATTACCATCTTGGCCTTGTACCTGTTATGCAGGTTGAAGTAGTGAACCTGGGCAGAAGGATCTGTTCAATATTTCCTTCCCCTAGGAAAAAGCCATAATGTAAGCCCACAGTATTCCCAAACTAAAGTATATCTTGAGAGGTGACAGGGTGGTAAAGCATGTTTACTAATAAATATGAATTACAAAGACAATTTGTTTCTAGTCATTCAAACATCTTAAAGATTTACTCTAATTTTTACACTACTCATTTTATTATACAGAATATCCTCCCCATTTGAAAGAATCATTATATTATCAACTTGTATTCCTCTATTTTTGTTATAAATTATCCATAATTCAAAACCCCATTCCTTCACCAAATATTTAGAGAGCATAATATGTGCCAGACACTGTTCTATATACATGAGATACATCACAGGATTTAAATAAAACAAATACACCCTGCCCTAATGGAATATATGTTATAAAAAGGGAAGTTACACACATACACATACCATTCTAAAAGATGCATGTGTGTGTAATGTATAACCATATATGTCAGATAGTATAATTACATAATATGCAATCAGTTATAAAGTACTAAACAGGAAGCAAAAGTAGAAGATGCTAAGGGGTTTGATATAGGGAGAAGCAGCAGAGGCAGTGCTAAATAGGAGGATCTCCATGAGGACAGGCCTGAGGAAGAAAGTATGTTTTCAGTTCAGAGCACTATCGGCTGGTGGCTTAACAACAAATATTTCAAAGTTATGGAGGCTGGAAACTCCAACACCAAGAAGCCAGAGATCTGGTGTCTTGCTATCCTAATATGCAGGACAGAGATTTATCTTTCATTCATCTTCCCATTAATTAAGTCTCTACTCTCATGACCTAATCACATCCAAATGGCTCTGTCTCTGAACACCATTGTATTAAGAATATGGCCTTCAACATGAATTTGGGAAGTGGGCACAAATATTCAGTACATAGCAAAGTGATATTTGAGTCAAAGTTGAAGAAAGTGAGAGAATATACAAAGCAGCTACATGCAGGGAGAAGGTTTGAGGCAGTACAAGCAGCTGCTGTAAAGATGTTATGTTGAAAGCTGGAGGAATAACCTGTATGTTGGCTTAACTGGGGAGCAAGCCTAAATGAGGAGGGGAGAGTGAGAGCTGGGACAAGGATGAGGAAGAAGGCAGCCAAGCATTTGTAGGTCACTGCAAAGAACACTTTAACTGGAAAACAATTGTAAACATGCTGTTATTTCTTTCTCCTTTTTTTTCTATGTTTATACTCAAATATTTAAAATGGTTTGATAAAACATCAAACATATTAAGGGCATGCTGAACCATCAATTATGATATTTTATAATTATTTTATAATGTAAAACATTTTGTATACACACACTTAAGGACTGTAATTTTCTGTGTACACTTTCAGAATTAAGAGAACAGATATAATTCCTGGCATTTTCCTGGAATAATAATATAATGAGATTCATACTATGTCCCAACACTCCATTGTTAGGTTTTCTTAGTGCTTTAAGAAAATTATGAAAAATAGTAAAAATTCTTTATTTGGGCATCGATGGTCTTTTCAATGCAGACCTATTTTAGCAGGTGGAGCCCCCCAGAGAACCTCCTGGTGGAATACCTACACTTGCAACTGCTTAGCTAGACCTGAGGCCACCAATTTTTTCCCTGTGAATTGAATTATCTCCAGTGTATTGTGGGTGGAAAGTGAAATACTTCATGTTATTAGGTTAAAGAATATAAAAATAAAGAAATTCAATAAGATTAATAGTTGCTCTTCTAGTTTGTATGCTACAACCAGGGGAAAAAGAATACCTAGACAGGCAATGCTGTTTAATGGTGAGAACCATTAGAATCCATGGACATTTGCTGAAAGAGATGTAGCCAGCCTTCCAGAGCTGTGTATAGAACCTGAAAAAGTCAAAAATAAATCTGGGAAAATTCCTTAAACTCAGTTTTATCGTGTGCACACATAGTGTGACATTCATTGATGTGGCTGAAGCCATTGAGCACTGATCTTCTGTGATACATTCAGAAATACAAAATACTGTTCCAAGAAACCTTGATTTTTTTTCATAAGGAAAGAAGAATGGAAGGAAGGAAAGAAGTTAGGAAGGGAAGTTAGAAATTATTAATATGGATGTTTGAGAGCAATGAGATTTAAAAGCTTTGTTTTACTTTTAAATAAAATGCATAGATGCTTACTTTGACATAAGAACAGCTGGCACATTTAGTGTTATAATGTAAACATCTGTTCACATTCATGCGTTGAAATAAGCACATCAGATGGCAATGTTAAAAAATTTAGATTGGTTGTAAAACAGTCTTTTTGATAGCCCCTGAAGTGAATGACAAAATCTAGAAAACAGAAGGGGGGAAAAGGGTACATCAATCCTTTGACTGTGCCCCACCTCCCTGTAATGCTGTATCTCATTTCTTTGCCAATTGTCTTAAATTCAGTTGCATCTTCCTAATAGCTGCTTTTGCATAATGAGAAATTCCATTTGAATTCTCTTTCCACAGTGTTGTGCAAAATTGACATAGGGCAAACATTGCCTGACATGCAATTCTCTAGACCCTTCTGAAATTCTGCTGAAATTTCTCTTTAGAACAAATAAAGCAGGTAAACTCAACAGCCATGGAATTGGCACTATTAAATTTAGGGATATAAAATAAGGCACTAAGGGGCATAACCTCCCACTCGTAAGACCTTAAAAATAATCCTCCTTAAGCAATTACCTTTGCTGTTGTAGTGCATACAAAGTTGAGGGTGGCATTAAAGGTAATTTTTTTTAACATGAAAGGCCCCTCAATATTAAAAGAGGGCAATTTCAAATAGGTCAACAGAAGGACATCATCATTTTGATTTCCAAATGATTTGAAGGGCATTCTGCTTATGCTAAATGTAATAGTTTACAACTGATTGTGCCCTTTTAAATAAGAACTTATACATAAATATTTTCATTTTGCATAGGAGGTATTATTTTGTTATTATTGTTGTTTTCCTCTTAGTCTTTCCTTGGTGGGTATTGATTAAAATATATATATATATATATATATATATATATATATATATATATATATATAACTCATAGACACAGACAACAGTGTGGTGAAGACAAGAGGAAAGGGGGTTGGGGGCTGGCTGGAACCAGACAAAGGAAGGGGTGGGGGAGATGGAGACATCTGTAATAATGTCAATAATTTTAAAAATTTACATGAAAAAGAAAGGAAGGAAGGAAGGAAGGAGGGAGGGAGGGAGAAAATGAAAGAAAGAAAGGAAATTAAAGAAAAAGAAGAAAGAAAGAAAAAGAAAGAAAGAAAGAGAAAGAAAGAAAGAAAGAAAGAAAGAAAGAAAGAAAGAAAGAAAGAAAGAAAGAAAGTTAGTTTAGGAAGAAGGGTTGCACTAGGAATGTTTAGAAAGGTTGAAAGGAAATAAAAATAACATCAGAAAACTATAGATATATGATGAGCCAAAATATTGCTGTACAATCAAGATTATAAGTATTCAAGTGTTCACTACATTTATTATGCATATTTGAAAATTTTACAATAAAATTTTGAAAAAATAGGATAATAATCTCCCTTTGAGTTAATTATACAACAGATCATATTGATTAAATTGGAAACTCATGGAAAGGGAGAAAATATTTTCAAATCATACATCTGACAATGGTCTAGTAACTAGAGTATGTAAAGAATTCTTAGGATTCAAAAGTACAAAGAAAAATAATGCAATTAAAAAAAATAGCAAATACTGCCCTGGCTGGTGTGGCTCAGTGATTTGAGTACCAGCCAGTGAACCAAAGGGTCACTGGTTTGATTCCCAGTCAGGGCACATACCTGGGCTGTGGGCCAAGTCCCTGGTGGGAGGTGCTCGAGAAGCACATTGATGTTCCTCTCTCTTTCTCCCTTATTTCCCCTCTCTCTAAAATGAATAAATAAAATCTTAAAAAACAATAGCAAATTATTTTCCATTAAAAGTTGATCAAAATTATTGGGTATTACAAAAATACAAATCAAAACCACAATTAGATACCAGTTCATCCTGTGAAGATGACTAAAATAAAAATAATAAACACTAAAAAGTGTTGGCAAGAATGTGAAGAAATGGGTCCTTTCAAATTCTGCTGAGAAAAACACAAAATGGGGCAGCATCCACAGAAAACATTTTAGTGATTCCTCAAAAAGTTAGACATAGAATTATCACATGATCCAGCCATTCCTCTTCTAGGTACGCACCTTCAAGAACTGAAAACTTATATTCATACCAAAACTTGTACATGATGTCCACAGCAGTGTTATTTAATCAGAATAGCCTCAAAGTGGAATTAATCAATGTTTATTGAGGGCTGAATAAATGAGCTAATTGTGGGATGTGCATGCAGTAAAATATTATTCATCCATATAAAGGAATGAAGTACTTATCATACATGCTACAACTTTAATGAGTCATGAAAAAGTTATGGTAAGTGAAAAAAGCCAGAAACATAAGGCAGTTTGTTGCATAGTTTCATTTATATAAAATAACTAAATAGATATAAGTCATAGGCAAAGTCATAGAAAAAGAAAGTTTTGATTATTAATCTGAGCTCCTCCACTCAATATGTAGATAGGTATTGAATCCAAACTGTGTAAGAATGAAAGAGAATATATTTGTGTCAAGATAATATATTATGATAATAATTTACATATTTGACCCTCCTTCTAAGAAATTGACAAGGCATCTGTGCTCCCAGTCTTTGTGGTGATTTGCATGACAAGGCAAAAAAGCACAGGATGCATAAAACAACTTTCTTGTATTTTTGTCTTATACTCTCTGATATTGTAGGTACTAGTCATGTGAAACTATTTCAACTTCAATTTACATTAATTAATATTAAATATTCAGTTTCCCTTTAGCACTAGCCATATTGCAAGTGATCAAGAGCAACATGTGGCCAGTAGCTACAGAATCAGACAGGGCAGAATAGGGCATTTCCACCACCAAAGATTGTTCCATGAGACATGTTGGCTGCAGCTCTATGGAAGGAACAGAGACAAAATCAGTTACAGAAAGAAGAGTGGTCTTGTGATTAACCCATTCTTCTCTAGATATGCTTCATATTGTACTTAGTGTGGGTGGTGCTTTGTCTCTTTTAGATTACTTTAAAAAAATCATCTGACAGTTTAGGAGCATATTTTAAAGTCTAACTCAAAATTTAAATATTTTTTTCTGTATCGAAATTCTTCATGTACACCCAGGGGTGTTCTGCTGCCAGTTTGTACTGGCTGAAAAGAGAGAATTGGAAAACATTCAGAAATTTTGTGAGCCGTTTATAAAACATAATCATTATTAAAAATAAAATTATGTAAGGTTATAATTAATAAAGTATATTATTACAAACAAAGGGAAAACTCAATTCTTTTTCCAATTGTTTTACTGCATTTCACAACTAACTATGTTCTTGAGGTTATTTTTATCTAGTGTAAGTTTGTCACTGGAATATCATAGAATGGTATGCTACTATGCATCTCTTCCCAGCTCCATCTTGAGTGACATGTCAGTGGTATGAAATTAGCCATGGTGAGTGTATTCATACCACAAAAACTGACAAGTGTACCACAAATCCTGGCTTGGCTTATTGTCTCATTGATTGTCTAGACTTCAGAAAAGGTTAAGAAAATACAATGATAAAAATGAATTTTAAAGTGTGCTATGTTGCAGCCATTATATTTAAATAATACAAAAACTGAGAAAATACTAGTATTCAAAAACTATAATCTAATTTACAAAAAAAGTCATCCATATCATTGACAAATAAGTGAAGTTTCAGCATCTGCTTTTATTGTTTCACTTTCATATTACTTATTAACAATGAAAATATAAATTGATATTCATGTTGGAGCTATACTCTCATAAATTATAACCATAGGTTGATTATGAATACCAGAATTTGGCAAAAGAAAAAAAACAACAGTCTGTGAGAGTCACATGGCTACAGGAAATTTACAATAAGATTAATAGATATTTTTTACTGTTATTTATAAATTGTATGCTATTCATTCTTTATATATGTAAATTTATAATAAACATATATACAAATACATATACATACTTTTTTGGAAAGTTTGTTGTTACACTTTTGAGATGGACACCACAAAAATTATGTCTATATGTTGTTTACATGCATAACAGTGAATGGCTCATATCTTTTTATATTTAAGGTGTTTTTCAATATTTCTGTGAAATGATACAAGTTTGAGATTATTCCAAACTATGTTTAAGTGATTGACATTGCACTATAGAAAATAAATTGGTGTTTAATGTTTGATGCTGTGCAGGTGAGATGACAGGAGTGTGCATTTAAGAGTTGGACTGTGTAGGTTTCAAATCCCAGCCCTAACACTTACAAAGTAATGTCTGCAGACAAATCACTCACTTAATGCTTCATCAATGAATACAAACAACAAAAACTACTGAAGCTTTAAAAAAAACAAAATATATATTTTTAAATAACAATGCTGAGTCAATTTATTTGCTAAGCTAGGGAACACTCATTTGTGAAGGAGAAAGTCAGGGTTTTTTTCAAAGCTTGGAAAGGGAAGGTTGTGGACTTGTGCCAATGTAGCAATAAAAATCAGTGCTCAGACAGAATGAAACAAGCTCATGTGTCCATATACAGTTGGCTATAAGATATACTGTTTGTTCATGGTAAGGTAAGCATCTTAAACTAGGTTCAGTAACTAGCTCAAAGTCCATCAATGTTTATCAATGTCAGCTGGTTAGAATCAGTTGCAATAAAACACAGTAGATAAGTTGCTTAGTTTTATTTTTTGTATTTGTTTTATTTGCAGTATAACAGCATTTAAAACTATATATAGCATTTAAATGTTTAAAAATATCTAGAAGGGAAAATAGTTTAATTCTATTGAAAACAGATCTGCCTAACTTGGTGATAGGACCTTGATTCTCAGAAGGAAAAGTGCAGCCCACAATGGCACATTTATGTCACAGCTGTAGACTCCATAGAGTGTCAGGAGGGAAGTAACTAGTGTGTGTAAAGTGTTCAGAATTAGGCACATGGTCAACACTTGAGAGATGCCAGTTGTTTACATTCTTACCTCGGAAAATACTGAGTAAAATCTAGCCTAGCCCTAGGTCCCAATAGATCTGACAGTTATCACATCTGATCCTTCATATTGAAGAGGACATTATCACTTATAATATTTATCTTTGTAATTTCAGAGCTTGGCACAATGTCTTACACACTATATTCTCAACAAATGATCATCATGGTTAAACTGTTTTGAATAAACAGTAATACACCTAGGATCTATTTTTTAAATTGAATAATATAACCTGTGAGCATAAAATATATATTTTATTACAAAGGGAACAAATATGAATTTATTATGTACCAACTGTCTTTCTATTTTGTCCACTTTTCCATTATAGAAAAGTCATGTACATAAAAGTTAAAATTTGTTGTCCAGGTACAAACAATTAGTAAAAGGTGAAGCTAGGATTTGAACTTGTAACTATGGAACTCCAAAATGCATATTCTTGCAACCATGGCACGCTGCCTTCTTTTCACACTGTAGAATTTGTCTATGGATAATTTCAGAATTCTGAGAGAAGATTATGTGCTCTAGAAAAATAATTCTCTGACATCTAAAGAACAGATGGATGTTACCTTTGGGGAATCACCAGGACAGGCCAAAAACAAGTAAACGAAGCTAAACTGAGAAGAGAGCCATTCATCAGTGAGGACATTCCTCAGAGACCATTAGGGACAATTCCCCTGGCTTCTGAACAGCTTATTCTTTGGTTGCATTTAGTAATGTCAGAAGATAATACCTTAAGCAACTTCAATCTTACCTGCACATAGTTGTAGAATATTTTTACTTAATTTCTCTTATGCTGTGCTAATATATTACATTTTCCAATGTTAGTAAAAGAAACAGAAAAAGTACATAAAACGGAAAAAGCATTGATTTCAAAATATCAGTGTTTTGAAATCAACTTAAAACTTAAACATCCATCACTTAAACATCAATGCCTTATCTCTAAATCATATGACCTGTGACATCTTTCTTTTTATCCCTTACTCCTTCAGGGTCAGCTGATATCTGACTATATGCATTTCAGTGATCTATTATTGTTTAGTAAACTATTTCAAACTTGGTGTCTTAAAAGAGGATCACCTCCAGTCCCAGTTAAGCTTTCAGATGACACTGCCCCAGCTGACATTTAACTGCAATATTGAGACTAGGAACAAGAACCATCCAGCTAAACCACTCCTGACCTTTAATCTTCAGAAACTGAGTTATCTAATAAATATCTCTTGTTTTAATCTGATAGAAATAAGTGTATTTTAAATAAATAAGGAGTTCCCACATTTCCCTCCAAAGGACCAGAGAATATATATTTTAGACTTTGAAAACTATATGGTCGTAGTCACAACTACTGACTCTGTCTTGAGTGTGAAAAGTAGCAATAGTCAATACATAAACATACAAGTATGCCTGTGTTCCAATCAACTTCATTTATTTTGCTAAAGATGACAATTTATTATTTCTAACAATTTTATGGGTTTTTCTTCTCTCCATGTGACATTGGCTACGACCATATTAACCAGGGAGCTTAGCATGTGCTGAAACACGTCAAAAAGCTTCATTCATATGTCAGATACCTCAACAGGGGTCCATGGAACAACTGCAGACTTTCAGTTCCTTTCTCCCTTCTCTGGTCTTTTCATCATTCAACAGTCCACCTTGTACTTCATTACATGAAAGTTAAGTAGATCCTAAGAGTATTGACGTAAAAGTTTTTATGAAACCTCATGCCCAGACAAAGAACTTGCACAAAGTTATGAGGTAAAAGCCAATTAGAGTGACAGGCAGCTTGGACTAATGGGGAAAGAACATAGGTACTGTCTCCTTCTGGGGAGAGCAAATTATATATATATATATATAATTTTTAGAGAGAGGGGAAGGGAGAGAGAAAGAGAGGGAAAGAAACATCAATGTGTGGTTGCCTCTCACGCACCCCCCACCTGGGACCTGGCCCTCAACCCAGTCACATGCCTTGACTTGGAATCAAACTGGTGACCTTTGGTTGTCAGTCTGGCACTCAATCCACTGAGCCATACCAGCCAGGGCTAATGATACATTTTTAACAAGTATAAGCTACTCTTTTCTTCTTAACTCAAATCAAGAATCATACTAATGCTGAATATAAGGTTTTAAAACAAGTTTTAAATGCATTTATTGTTTCTTCTCAAGTTATAGCAATAAGGTAGATGCATTCATTATAGAAAGTATCTCCAATTAATAAAGATAAAGGAGCAGTAACAAAGAAAAAGTGTGACAAGATAGAACAGAACATCTCCTGATAGCCTCTCCTTCACCATCCCCAAGGGTAAAGGTTTATTGTCCTATAATGGGTACAAGTAGGCAAAATGGAAGAAAAAAATTATAATGTAAATTTCATTTCTTACAGAAGTCTTCAGTATAGTGTTCAGAACAAAACCAACTGAACTAATAATAAAAACACCATAGAGACTGAAATGTCTTTTGATCTATACTCTAATCAGCTACTGATGGTCCCACTTTTCCATCCCAGTCACACAAAACCACACACGAACACACATACATACACACATACATACCCACATACATATACAAACAAGGTTTTTTCACATTGCAGAGACTTTGCTGATGGCCCAGCTTTATCCCAAGCCACATAAATCCTGTTTGGCTAATCCCTGCTCATTTTTCAAGACTTGCTTGGACCTAATCTCTCTCTAGAATCCATGCCCAAGATCAGGTTTCTATGACTACCTCCACCAGAACAATGATTATTCTATTCATTTTGTTTACTGATGTATCTCTTCCATTAGACTGTGAGCTCCCTAAGAACAGTGATCCTGCCATACCCTCCATTATATCCCTGAGAGTTAACATAGATCGGGAAAAGAGTAAATGCTTTATAAATGTTTACTGAGCTAGGGTGGTCAGATGCAAAGTGGAACTAGTGATGGTACTAAGAACAATAATATAGGAACAATAATATTACTCAGGAACAAGATAGTGGCAAGGGATGATGTGTTCACTTAGGAAGAACAGTCTAATGAGTCTTATATCCTGAGTATGAATATTAGCCACATATAATTATCTGCATTCTATTATGAAAATACATTTCCACTAAATTCGGTGTTTTACCCACTTTTTATTTTCAACATGCTTCACAGCTAATTTTTATCCATGAATTATTCACAATACATTTTACATGGATGTAAGCTAATTGACCTTGTCTGCATGAGGCATCAAAAAATCTCACCCTGTATTAATCAAATCTTAGATGTGGGTTGTAATTTAAGTATAATGACTTTTCATCATTTTTGCAATACATTATTGCTTAACAGGTCCATTCAATTCTATATATTGCACACCTTTGTTGTTAATTCCCCCAAAGACACAGCACTTGCTAGCTAACTAAATGCCCCAAAATAAGGAATCTTCTCCTCCATGGAATTAATTGCATTATTATTTACTTCTTTCAAAAAGATAGATCTCTACAACTTACCCTAGAATCCCAGATCATTCAATCTGCCTAACATTTCTTCACTCTCTTCTTTTTTAAGGACCCATCAATGCTTACTGAACTTTTTTCTGAAATTTGGCTCATCTTCTATCTCAGCTACTGCTAGTGCCCTAGGTAGGATCTCAGTATCTCTGACTTGCACTGCTGAGCCAGGCTCCTGTCCCATCTCCCTCCTCAGCCTCTTCTCTCAATGCCATTCAGCTGCGAATTCTAAAACAGAAACCAGACCATGTCATATGGCTGCTCAGACCATTCTACAAACCCCAAGGCCCTCAGTATTCTGCTTTATTAAATAAACATAAATCAATAAATAATCCACCAATTACAAAATTTCTAAAAGGCTTATTATTTCATTTCAAAAAAGAAAAAGAAAATGAAAGACCCATTAGAAAAAAAATTGGTTGGCAATCAATATAGAGTTTCATTATAATATGGGATTTGAAATAGAGATTGATAGATCTCAGCAATTGGTATCCTATTGACAGTGATGTTTCTTCCTATATATACAAGGAAAAATTAAGGGCTAAAGCATGTGGATCTGGGAATCCAGCATACATTTCATGAATGTAGCAGTTCCACATATTTGGCCCCATTAATTCAGAATCAGTTCTGGTAAGATGCACTTGAACAAAGCGCTCAATTTTTGAATACATATTTTGCTATGTAAATGTCTAATTTGGTATAAACAGATGGGACATTTAACTTACTGAGGAAACAGAATTTCCTAACATTCTAATACTGCAATTATATGTAAATACTTACTAGTAACTATTCATAATTATCTGTATTCATTAATTCAGAAGTAGATTTGCTGAAGATAATAAATGCTGTAAGGGAAAATAGCTATTAAGTATTTTTTATCAATTATGCTGTTACAGCTTTCCCAGTTTTTCCCCTTTATCCCCCCTCCACCCTGCCTCCTCCTCCAGCATTCCCCCCAACCCTTAGTTCATGCCATGGGTTGTACATGTCAGTTCTTTGAGTCCCCTGTTTCCTATACCATTTTTATCTTGCCCTGTCTATTTTATGCCAACCAGTTATGCTTCTTCTTCCCTGTACCTTCCCTCTCCCCTCTGCACTCCCTATGTGAGATGTCCATTTCTCTTATTCTGTTCCTATTCTGTTGCTTGTTTAGTTTTTGTTTTCATTGTTTTTCATTTTTTTTAGTTTCACTTGTTAATAGTTGTGAGTTTGTTGCTATTTTATTGTTCATATTATTGATCTTCTTTTTTTTTTTTTTTTTTTTTTTTTTTTTTTTTTTTTTTTTTTTTTTTTTTTTTTTTTTTTTTTTTTTTTTTTTTTTTTTTTTTTTTTTTTTTTTTTTTTTTTTTTTTTTTTTTTTTTTTTTTTGATTAGTCCCCTTAATGTTTCATATAATAAGGGTTTGGTGATGATGAACTCCTTTAACTTGACCTTATCTGGAAAGCACTTTATCTGCCTTTCCATTCTAAATGAAAGCTTTTCTGGATAGAGTTATCTTGGATGTAGGTCCTGGCCTTTCATGACTTCAAATACTTCTTTCCAGCGCTTTCTTGCCTGTAAAGTTTCTTTTAAGAAATCATCTGATAGCCTTATGGGAACTCCTTTGTAGGTAACTGTCTCCTTTTCTCTGGCTGCTTTTAGGATTTTCTCTTTGTCTTTAATCTTGAGTAACTTGATGATGATGCACTTTGATGTGTTCCTCTTTGGGTCTAACTTCTTTGCGACTCTCTGAGCTTCCTGGGCTTCCTAGAAGTCTATTTCCTTCCCAGATTGGGGAAATTTTCCTTCATTATTTGTCCAAATAAGTTTTCAATTTCTTGCTGTCATTCTTCTCCTTCTGGCACCCCTATAATTCAGATATTGGAATGTCTCAGGTAATCCCAGAGAATCCTCAACCTCTCTTCAGTTTTGGGGATTCTTGTTTCTTCATTTTGGTTCAGTTGGATGTTTATTTCTTCCTTTTGTTCTAAATTGTTGCTTCAAATCCTGGTTTCCTTCATCTCACTCTTGGTTCCCTGAATATTTTTGCTTTATTTCATTTTGGGTATATTTCATTTGTTCTTTCATTTTTTGACCAAGCTCAATCAGTTCTGTGAGCATTTTGATTACCAGAGCTTTAAATTCTCCATCAAATAGGTTAGCAATCTCCTGGTCACTTAGTTCTGAGGTTTTGCTGAGTTCTATCATTTGGGCCATATTTTTTTGTCTTGGCACACCTGATAAGTTGTAAGGGGGCGGGGCCTTAGGTATTCACCCAAACCGGACAACCCTCTTTGCTGCAAGAAGCACATTCAGGGGCTGCCTGTGGGGGAGGGACCAGAGAGGGAACAATGCAGCTTGCCTGCATGTCTCTAGTGCACTTTCCAACAGACTCTCATGACAGACTGGAAGCATCTCCCACCGTGGCAACCCCAGCCTTAACCCACAGTCAGCTCTGAGTACCGGTTTTCCCCTTAAGTCAGTCCATCCTGCACAGCTCCGCCAAGCTCAGCAGTCAGCCCCATCCCTCAGCTGCCTTGCAGTGGTTTTCCTAGTCAGCCTGCAAGGTCTACCTTATCAGTCCAGTTGGTCTGGTTGACTGTTTCTTTAATTCCTTGGTTGTTGGAGTTCCATACAGTTTGATTTTCTGGCATTTTTGCGTGTTTTTTTTTTATTTTAGATTGGTTGTTATCCTCCTTTTGGTTGTGCAAGGAGGTGAAGGGTTTCTACCTAAGCCTCCATCTTGGCTGGAACTCCTGATGGTCTGAAAATAGCTATTTTTAATGACAGACTCTTCATAACTCAATTGGACCTTCCTGTGTATTACTTTAGTAGTTGCTATGCATATAAAGTAGCATTATTTGTGAATGTAGAAACTTCTTCCTGTGATTACCAACCACCTTTTCACATCAATATTCTCTACGCACTTTAGAGAGGAACTTAAGAAAAATGTAATTCTGGTTGGAAAGGAAACCCTTGAACCATAATGAAACTTCCAAAGCAGTGCCATATAAATATATCTGATGGAAAATATTAAACACAGACATCTAGGTAAACTGAATGATAGATTGTTAACTATATGATCTCACCTATCAGTGGAACCTAATCAACAAAACAAACAAGCAAGCAAAATATAACCAGAGATATTGAAATAAAGAAGAACCTGACAGTAACCAGAGGGGAGGGAGGCAGGGATAACAGGGGAAAAGGGAGTTAAGGTCATCAAGGAACATGTATAAGGGACTGATGGACAAAGCCAAAGTAAGGGTAGGATTGAGTGTGTTGGGGTGGGGTGGGGGGGAGTTGTAGGGGAGAAATGGGACAACTGTAGTTGAACAACATAACAAAATGAATTAAAAAATAAACTCAAAGGAATGGTATTTAAAAAAAAAAAAAAAACAGAATAACAAGAGCTGTGTCCAGAAACTGCACCAGTACCCAGATAAGTCAGGGTCATTTTTATAGAGCAGTGTTTGGTCTCCTTACAATGAAGAAGTGCTGGCATGGGGCTGGCATTGTTAATGAACACTACCACATTACATACCACCATTTCTAGCAATATTAGAGCAATATTGCTATATTGCTAGATACAGAAATATATGGTGTTACTTGGCAATTTTGCTAGTCTTCCCACTCCCATTTCATGCCAAGTCATCCAACTAGTCACATACCAAACCTAGAAGGACCATAGCGACCAAGTAAGCTAATTCCTATCCCCTCAACTTGGCTTCTGCATTCCCAAATCAGGAATTATATTATCCACCACTCAAATTTATTCACTCCAAAACTATAAAGCTATATTGTCCAATTTAGTAGCTACATGAGGTTATTTATTTAAGTTTAAACAAAATTAAAAGTGTAATTCCTTGCATACCATCCCAACATATCAAGTGCTCCATAACCATATGGGGCAAATAGCCACAATATCAGACATTGTAGTTGTAGAACATTTCTACCATTGCAGGAAGTTATATTGGCCAGTCCTGATTAGATTTGTAATCTTAAATAACTTAAATAAACATCAAATTATTTTTCACAACTTCTGGTGCTTATAATTAATATTTATTTACACAAATTTTATCTAAGCTTCAAAGATCTAATGTTTCATTTATCCATTGGTTCATATATAAACAACCAACCCAAAAGTTGTGGTTTTAAATCATTATTTTATTTCTCCAAATTCTGTAGATTGACTAGGTCTCAGCTGAGTAAAATTTTTCTAGTCTCACTTGGAGTTTCTCATAATTGTGATGAGAAAGCTTTCTCTGTCTCTCCCTCTCTCCATTTATCCCATGTCCTCTCCCACTGTAGATCAGCCAACTCAGATAATATTTTAATACATTCACTAAATCATAGTGCCCCACCAAGTTCACAGTTCTATAAATTTCCATAGAATATTTTTCTTCTAGCCTTGCACTGTTCACATAAGTGTCAAGTTTTCCTTCAAATCCTTCTTCACTTTATACCTCCTTTTCTACCCTATTCCACCAAAAGATACATTAAGTTTCTTAAACAAAGGCATTAGGTGTTATCTTAGTATCTGTGTACATCTCTCAGACTGCCAGCACTTAGCTGAGTGCTATGAAGCCATTAATAAATAAAATATTGAATTGATTCTACCCCCTCCACTACCCATGGTGGACACCACTGTCTCTGTTCAAAAACAGTAGAGTTTCTATCAATTTCCATCCATTTATCTGCAGAGCTATATGACAGTAAACTTTAGAGTTAGATGGACCAATGTTTAACTCCCAGATCCAATATTCTATGATATCATATTGCTTCAAAACAATGGTATGTTACTCATAATGTAGCTGTGGAGCTGACTTCAATCTATGAAAGGTTAATTATAGAATAAGAAGTAAAAAAAAAAAAACAGTACAAGGTAACAAAATCAAAAATGAAAACTCTAAGAGCAATTACAATATCAGGCTTCTGTACCTTATATCACTTATCAGCTCAACATTCACTTATATGTCATTTCCTTTTCCTCACAGGGACACTCAAGTACATGGGTGTGCACATGCATGCACACACACACACACACACACAAACACTTATTTTAGGTACCCAGTGTCTTTAGATTCTTTAAAGGCATTAACTATATAATCAAACTAGCAATGAAGACTGCCCTGGTAATGAATTGCATATGTTTTTGTTTGGTTTGGTTTGTTTTTTTTTTAAACCTCAGTTATAAGCAGTGCAATTTTCTCCACTGAAAATCCAGATTTTAGTGATTCAGGGTTGAATACCACAAAACCACTTTTGTTGGCAGTAAAAATGTTTTCACTACCTCAAGTCATCACAAACACCAAATGTGACTTTTTCTTTCAACACAGAGATCCTAGGACACTCAGACTCATAACCTACAAAGAAAAAGTTTCTATCAGCTTCCTTAGCTTTTGACACAAATATTTCCATAGGTCATTGAGATGATCTATGTGAGTACTACGAAATAAAGTGTAAGCAGACATGTTCCATTTTGCAGTATTTTTTCTGCACAACCTTCAAAATAGTGAAGTAGATGAGATCTGAAACAGGAAAATGTAGACAATGTGTCTTCTTTAGTTTCTATGAGAAGCAAAAGGAGATGAACACCTTGAACATTGACAGTTGGAATTAAAATTAGCATGAGGGGCAGATTTTCATCCAGGGGAAACTTGGCTCTCAATTAATTTACATTTGAAGATCAAAGAGTTTCATTAACCAGTTTTAAAGATTGTGTCCCTCAGAAGTTAGCTAGAAAAGTACTCAACTAGATTTTTAATCCCTGTGGCAGATAGGAAGGATCGAAGTGGCAATAAGAGCAAAGAAAACTTGGCTTTGGTTGAGGTGCTACTATTTCCAAGTTCAGTAATGCCTGGTGATTAATAGCCAAGGTTGATCAAGGCTCTAGAGCCAGACAGCATAGCTCTGAAGTCATCCTCTGCCATTTACTTGCTGAGTGAACTTGGACAAGTTATTTTACTTCTTAAACTTGTTTCTCCAAATGTAAGATATGCATAGTAATAGTCCACACTTTACAGTTTCATTGTGAGAATTAAACAACATAATTTATGTAAATCTCTTAACATCTGGCCTGATATGTACTAAGGGTTCAATAAGAGTTATCTATGATTATATTGGGAAAAATGTTTTTATTTAATCACTACAACTAAAACCATCTCACAAAGTAATATTATCCCCACTTTTCACCTAATGTTAGCCTCAAAGGAGAAGCAAAATAAACAAACAAACAAAAAACTACCCAAGGTCACACAGTAATCAGTCTCCTTGCAATGACCATGCTTTTAAGTCAGTGTGGTACATAGTCTCTTGGGTAGAAAGACAGCAATTTCTGGTGTATCTAAGAGAAATAGTTCTCCAAGTAGAAAGCAACTGCTACATCCAGATCTCAGTAGAGAGTAAGGGGTATGAAAAATTCAACACTGTGAGCATTCAATAGATACTTTTTTTAATAAATGAGGAAATGTTTAGCAGAAACAGGCTCAGGCAGTTTTGTAATAATACAATGATATCAGCCTGCACTTAGTAACTAAGATCCTGAGCATAGTCATCAAGCCCAAAGATCCCCACTGATGAGTTAGTGTTGAAACACTGAGGGACACATGCTAATAGCAGTTTGTGGGCTTCCTTTGAGTGACCACAAGTCTCCACCACAGACCGATGGTTCCTGTCATTTCAGGGAGCTTCCTTTCACCCATTTAGCCTTTGCTTCCTTTCCCAACCCAGCCAGACTCTAAACTATGACAGTGAGTCTAATGGGCTGTTACACTTTGCTAATTTACCTATTAATTTTGCAAATAGACTGTCCCAGGGAAGATAAAATTTATCTTTTTGAAACAACATCCTTCAAATCTGACTAGAAGGATCCCCAAGCCTTGTGAAAATACAAAAAATGAATCTTCCAAGGTGGAATTTCATGAATTTACTACCTCCTCAGTGACATTGTATAGATAAAATTATTAGTCAATTAAAAGGATAAGGTGATTTGTCAATCAATAAATGTGAGCTGCCTAATATTTAGAAGGATTGACAAGGGAAATTTTCTTTTTTTATCATTAATATAGTAGAAAAACAAATATAGTAATTGTATAACATAGTGAGTCCAGAATTCAATGGTAGATAGAATTTAAGTTGAACAAAGAGGAAAATGTCCCCTTATTTCTGGTGATTAGTGAAAAAGAAAAATAAACATAGTAAAATTCTTGGAAGATGTTTAGTAGAGATCCTTCTTTAAAGAGCCTACACTGGACCAACCAGTCTACAGTGCCACTTACATCATGTTTGGGAACGGATGGGTGCACACTGGTCCCCAAAAGCTGACATTTATAACTTAGTCACACTCTGTTTATAGACACTCCTTAATTATTTAGATTAACTAGAAGAAACACCCAGACTATTGCTCTTGGCTTTGGAAAATCGTTGATTTTACCCTAATAAAGTATTCTTGAGTTAAGACAAAAACCCCAAACATACATACATTCTTATATGTACATGCCACCACTACCATTATCATCAAATGCAA
This sequence comes from Anoura caudifer, assembly GCA_004027475.1. NCBI lineage: Eukaryota > Metazoa > Chordata > Mammalia > Chiroptera > Phyllostomidae > Anoura > Anoura caudifer. The sequence goes on along the minus strand of PVKU01007077.1, from coordinate 17,099 downwards.
CAGTAAATCCTATAAAATCAGTTTAAATAGGTGAGAAAATTTATTATGATCACTACAGTTGTCTGTGAGTAAATATTTACAAACATTTTGCTTTGTTAAATATCTAAATCACTTGTATCCTATGTTTTACATCTCTAATTAGACAACATAATTTTCTGTAGCTGGTAACAAGGTGTCATTCATTGCAAGCCTAGCTCACATTCTCAAAGTTTGAAATTATAAAATCAGAACCTTTTCTGAAATGGCAGAGTGAGGACTTTCGTGAACTCACTTTCTGTCTAAAACAACAATAGTACAGAGAAAACAATTAAAATAAAGTATTTCAGAACTCTGGTATTTAACCTGAGCCACATAATCAATTGAAAATCACCTATTCAAGTGAAACTGCTGAAGCTCAGGACCACAGGTGATGTTCTTCCTGAGGAAGCTATGTGATGTTCTCGTTTTCTCTCCCTCCCCCTCTCAGAGGCCAGGTAACCACAAGCTTGCAATTGTGGACAATGGGACAATCTAGAACTGTGTTGAAAGCACCATCATCAGAGAACAGTCAACATTTTGTTGAAACTCGTATTTCCCTGAGAAATCTCTATTTTCACTCTGGGGTGACTGTTTAATTGAACTCCAGCTCAGATGGGTGGGGAGGGGAAAGGTCAACTCCAGGACATTACCAAAAAAACAGCAGAGTTCTGGCAGCATCTCAGCTGCTTAAAGTTGTGATATCAGCTGGAACAGACAACAGCTTAGTGGAATTTAATGTGGAATCTGGGAGAACTAATATACTGTAGAGACTTTAAGTAGCTCTTATATATCCCTGATGATCTCAAAGGCTCCTTTCATGGACAAGAATGTGAAAAGACCTGGAAAAGGAGAGACACTAGACATTTGTAAATAGTTGACTTTGAGGCCCTGCACAAGTAGGTTGTAATGGCCAAGGCTGTTTTGTAAGATGCCTGAAGTTCAATAGTATGCCTTTTTATATAGAAGCCCTTGTCAAAAAGTGGTATATATGCACATTTAATGACATATGATTACTTATTGATTGACCACTAAATTATACTGATTCAGGTGTAGCCCCTAGGAAGTCAGGTTAAAAAATAAAAACATCCAATAGAAAGTGCTATTGAAGGAACCTAGCATTTTGACTTAGTAGATATGAAACTACTGGTCTCAAGAACCCCTACCAGAGGAGGCACTCTGGAACCTGTGTCTGATGACTGGGAAGATGAGTGTAATTCATTTGGAAAATGTTCACAGGACCTCACTATGTGTCAGGTTTTGTGGGAGCACAGGCATATGTCTAGGAACAATAAGTAATTCTTTGCTTTTCCACAAGTGCTACCTTTGTCACCGAAACAGACCAATAAAATGAAGGTAGAAATACTATGTTACAGAGTTCTGGCCAAGATGGAGGCATAGGTGGACAGACTATGCCTCCTCTCACAACCAAGTTTAAGGACAAGAAAAATGTAGAACCAAAAAAAAAAAAAAAATCAGAACAGATAGAAAATTGAATTGTACAGAAGTCTGGCAATGATTCACCCAGACCAGTAAGAGGGGCGTAGTCAGTAGCCAGTGGAGAGGGGTCATGGCAGGAAAAAGCAGTGGCTAGTGATCCTGGATGCGCAGGCGGCGGTTGGCACACCCCAGGCGCACCAGCATTGGTTACCAAGCGTGGGGAGGCAACGAGCAGACCAAGCAAGGCGCACAAGATGGCTGACCATGGTCACACATTTGCACACAGATAAACCAGGCACAAATGGGCAGCAAGACAGACTGTGCAAAGCAGAGCCAGGAAATAAAGCCTAAAACCACCGATTGAAAACACTTGTGGGGGTTGAGGTGCCAGGAGAGAATCCCAGCCTCATAGGAGAGTTCGTTGTAGAGACCCACAGGGCCTAGAATATACACAAGCCCACCCACAAAAAATCAGCACCAGAGGGGCCAATTTGTTTGGGGAAAGCAGCGAAAGGGATGGGAATCTGAGAGAGAGCGGAGCAAGCACCATTGTTCCCTCTTGGACCCCGCTCCCATACACAGCGTCAGAACCCTGTGACTGAGTTGCCCCACCCTGGTGAACAACTAAGGCTCTGCCCCTCACTACATAACAGATGAGACCAGACTTAAAAAAAAAATGGCTCAAACGGGAGAACAAATCAAAGCCCCAGAGCCAATTCATCTAAATGACCAAGAGATAGCCAAACTATCACATGCACAGTTCAAAGCACTGGTGATCAGAATGCTCACAGAATTGGTTGATTTTGGTCACAAATTAGATGAACAAATGACAGCTACATTAAGTGAACTGAAGGAAAATGCACAGGGAACCAATAGTGATGGGAAGAAAACTGGGACTCAAATCAATGGAGTGGACCAGAAGGAAGAAAGAAATATCCAATCAGAAAAGAAGGAAGAAACAAGAATTCAAAAAAAAAAATGATGAGAGGCTTAGGAACCTCCAGGACATCTTTAAAAGTCCCAACATCCGAATTCTAGGGGTACCAGAAGGGGAAGAGGAAGAGCGACAAGTGGAAAAGTTATTTGAACAAATAATAAAGGAGAACTTCCCCAATCTGGCAAAGCAAATAGACTTCCAAGAAGTCCAGGAAGCTCAGAGAATCCCAAAGAAATTGGACCCAAGGGGGAACACACCAAGGCACATCCTAATTACATTAGCCAAGATTAAAATGAAGGAGAGAATTCTAGAAGCAGCAAGGGAGAAGGGCACAGTCACGTACAAAGGAGTTCCCATCAGACTGTCAGCTGATTTCTCAAAAGAGACCTTCCAGGCAAGAAGGGCCTGGAAAGAAGTATTCCAAGTCATGAAAGTCAAGGACCTACATCCAAGATTTCTCTATCCAGCAAAGCTGTCATTTAGAATGGAAGGGAAGATAAAGTGCTTCTCAGATAAGGTCAAGTTAAAGGAGTTCATCATCACCAAGCCCTTATTATATGAAATGTTAAAGGGACTTATCTAAGAAAAAGAAGATAAAAAATAGGACAGTAAAAAGACAGCAAACAACCGCACCTAAAACAAAAGCAAATTAAGCGAACATCTAGAACAGGAGCAGAAACACAGAAATGGAGATCACATGGAGGTTAGCAACAGGGGAGTGGGAGGAGGAGAAAGGTGGAAAAGGTACAGAGAATAAGTATTATAGACAGTGGGTAGAAAATAGACAGAGGGAGGGCAAGAATAGTGTGGGAAAAGTAGAAGCTAAAGAACTTATGACACATGGACATGAACTAAAGGTGGGGAAAGGGTGGGGAATGTGGGAGGGGGTATGCAGGGTGGAGGGGAATGATGGGGGAGAAAAGGGACAACTGTAATAGCATAATCAATAAAATATAATTAAAAATAGAAAAAAAAAGAAATACTATGTTACAAAAGAGTGTTTCTGCAGAAAAGAGTACAAGATAGTGTGATGTTGAGGAAGGAAAAAATCTGACCTCTCTGGGGAATCCAAACACTCTTCTCAGAAAGTATAACATCTAAGTTCAATCTTAAAGGAAAAAGAATGGTTAGGCTGGCCCTACTATAAATGAAAAAAAAAAATGACAAAGAACCTTGAAGGAATCTGCCATGAATGATTTTTTTCTGGATTCCCACTTGAGATAAAATTTCCACCAGTTTAAATTTAGAAAACTGTAGAAACTAATGTGTCCATGAACTACAGAGAAATTGGAGAGGGGGAGCCAGCTGAGGAATTGGATTGATTTTGAACCACCTTAGCATGTGAAAGGCTGTGCATGCAAAGAATTAGGAAAGAAGTTCATCTTGATTTGACCTAAAAAAGAGAACAGTTAAAAAATGGAACTTTTAAACAGTATCCTGTGTTCCAGGCTGAGCTTCGTCACTCATCTTGATCAATGATTTAAGGAAAGCTCCTCAGTGTGTTTCCTTACCTGTACAATGGAGATTAAAAAAATAGCTGCCCTCTCTTCTTCATGCAGATGCTCTGAAGATCATCATAGATGACTATTTTGTGAACTCTGGAATGCTTTTAACTTAAAAGTTTAAGACATTTAATAAGGTTAATTGAACATCAAATCTCACACTAAATCCAAAACCCTCACTGTAGGGAAGCACTCCCACAATGGTGGAGGAAGAATCTCTAAACCTGATTCCCTATAAAAGCAATGAGCACATTGTCAAAATAATCTTTTTTTTTTCAAATCTCTGGAAAATAAACAAAGGCTTACAAAAATCTGAAGAACATTTAAGAAAAAACTTCTGAATGTCAGTAAAATGCAAGTTTTATAGTCTTCTAATTTGCCCTATTTCCATCCTCTTCTCTCCAACACCAGGGCAGCCCCCAAAATTACCAGCTTCACAAGTATAGTGGCATAATAGCCATTCAAGAGAGAAGAATGAATTTGGTATACCTCTGGAAGCCCCAACACAAATTTGTATTACCATATGAAAGTTCACTGAAAAGTTCCACTGAAAGGTCTCTGTATGTCCTGACTCAATGCTCAACTCTGTTATCAGCCCTATCTTCAGGGCAGTTGTTGAAAGCAATAGATGGTGATTATTTAATATTTCAGCTACCTAAATAATGATGCCATTTGGGACTGACAAGAGGCTGACTAAAATGTGAAAGAACTGGGGAAGAGATGTCATTAATGTGGGCTTTGAAAGCATCAGCATGGCTGTGTGCATGCTCTGAGAAGACCTAAAAGGTCACAATTTCTCTCATTTGATTGACTCTATGGATTTGCATAAACAAGATGTGAAAATGAAGGCAGAGTTAAGAACTGCTGACAAGAAAGTAATGTCACACAACACACTCAAAGCTTCTCAGCAAAACCTGGAAGACTGATTAGTTTGGGGCATGTGAGAAAGCTATCCAGTCATTAGCCATAAACAACGCTGGCTGAGCAGAAACCTCAGTGGCAACACAAAGAGTAAAAGGAGCATGGATTTTCAGAATTACTCAAGTAAAATCACTTAACAAATATCATCAGTGACAACAAAACAGCAACATAAAACATGAAGAGGGGAGATCAAAATTTCAGAGTTTTTATATTATCTAAGATATCCAATTTATGAGAAAAATCACAAGATATGAACCCCCCAAAAAGCAATCAATAAAAATGGTTGATGATGAACCTAAATGTTGGAATCATTAGACAAATACTTTAAATAAACTTTCATAAATATGTTCAAAGAAATAAAGGAATCTATGTCTAAATGATTAAAGTACAGTATGAAAACTATATATCAATAGAGCAAATATATAAAACAATGAAGAGGAGCCTATCCTACTGGGATGACAAAAGTAGGCTTGTCATATTGAAAGCTGTTCATATGGAAAATAATACAATTAATAAATAATAATAACAAGAATAAACTCTGTTTTGCATACTCACAACTGTAAATCTATTTTTGCCCCATAATGTATATAAATATTAAATTTGTATTGCAATGGTGATACAAATGAGAAAGTGAGAATAAAGATATTTTGTAGAACAGTTTTGTATGCTATTCAAATGGAGTTAGCATTATTCTAAATTGGATTGTTTTAGATGAATCATAAGTGCCCTGGATAACAAGAAATTAACTCAGTAGAGTAAGAGAAATGTCACACGAACTTTAAAAGAAAAAGTAGAAAATACCTATTAAAATATAGATATTAAATATTGGGGAAATGTTATAGGTTAAATAAAACAAATACAAATATTATATCAGTAATTAATTTAGGGATAAATACATTAAATGACCCAATTAAAAGGCAGCACTAGAAACAGAAGTGGGAGAATAGACATAAAAATATGTGATCAAAATATTTGCTACCTATCAAACACACATGATATATTCAAAGATACAGATACATTGAAAATAAACAGTAAAGAAACAACTTCATAATAAGAGTTAGGAAATTCAATATCCTATCATTAATAATGAACAGAGTAGGTAGAAAATCAACAAGGAAACAGATAGCTTACATAAAACTATACATTAACTAAACCTAACAGACATCAGAGACCAATCCAAACAACAATGGCAGAGTACATAATCTACCCAATCACACAGAAAACATTTCTCCAGGATGGATTATATGGTAGGAAACAACAAGGCTAAATAATATTGATATAGAAAGTGTGTCATCCAAAGATCTTGAATTTAAATTAAAAATCAACAGTTAAACTAGGGAAATATCATTAATAAGTGGAAACTAAGCAACACATGCCTAAATAACCAATAATTCAAAAAAGAAATGACTTTTTATTATTGTGCTGGGGAGAGGGGGATATAAGAGGACTAAATGATTAAAGAAGAGAGAATAATTAAAAAGCTTCTGCACAGCTAAAGAAAATATCAACAAAATTAAAAGGGAACCAACCATATGGGAAAATATATTTTCCAATGATACCTCAGACAAGGGTTGGATCTGCAAAATATATAAAGAACTCAGATGACTCAAACAATCCAATTAAAAAATTGGCAAAGGGCCTGAGCAAACACTTCTCCAAGGAGGGCATACATAGACATGTGAAAGAATATTCAACATCACTAGCCATCTGAGAATTGCAAATTAAAACCACAATGAGATATCACTTTATATGGGTCAGAACAGCCATCATAAACAAATCAGCGAACAACAAGTGCTGACAAGGTTGTGGAGAAAAGGGAACCCTGGTACACTGTTGGTGGAAATAGACACTGGTGCAGCCACTGTGGAAAACAGTATGGAATTTCCTCAAAAAGCTAAAGATGGAACTGACTTTTGATCCAGTGATCCCATCCCTGGAATTATACCCTAAGAATCCTGAATCACCAATTCAAAAGAACCTACGCACCCCATTGTTCATAGAAGCATTATTTACAATAGCTAAGTGCTGGCAACAGCCTAAGTGCCCATCAATAAATGAGTGGATCAAAAAACCGGTACATTTACATAACACAATACTATACAGTGGAAAGAAAGAAAGAACTCCTACACTCCACAACAACATGTATAGAACTGGAGGGTAATATGCTAAGTGAAATAAGCCAGGGGGTAAAAAACAAATACCATATGATCTTTCCTATAAGTGGAACCTAATCAACAAAACAAAGAATCAGACAAAATGTAACCAGAGACATGGAAATAAAGAACAAACTGACAGTAAGTAGAGGGGAGGAGGAGATAATGGGGTAAAGAAAGGGAAAAGTCAAGTTAAGGGACATGTATAAAGGGCCCATGGACAATGACAAGGTGTGAAAGATTCAATGTGGTAGAGGGGTAATGGTTAGGGTAGGTCAACGCAATGGGGGAAAAATGGGGCAACTGCAATAAACAACAATAATATTTTTAAACTATCTCAGTGAACAACTTAATTTCTAGTTAAGGTACTAACAAAAGAATGAATTAAACCAAAATTTAGTAGAAAGAATAATAAATATTAGAGCATGGAGGGAGGTAAAGGGGGGAAAATTGGGACAAGTCTAACAGCATAAACAATAAAAGAATTATGAAATTAAATTTTTAAAAAGAGCATGAATAGGTGAGATGAAAATAGCAAAATGTAGAAAAATCAATAAAACAAAAAGATTATTTGAAAATAGTAATGCTTGACAAAATTTTAGCTATACTAAGCATAAAAGACTGAGAAGTCTAAAATTACTAAAATTAGAAATGTTATAAGGAATAACACCACTGAATTTACAGAAATATATAGGGTAATAGTAGACAACTATGAAAAAATTGTATAGAAACAGATTAGATGGCCCAGATAAATTTTTTTAAAAAGCTTAGAGGTAAATTAGCTACTGAAAATGACTTAAGTAGAAATATAAACATTGAATAGGCTTATAAGTAAAGAGATTAAATCACTAATACAATATAAGCACCTCCTGCCAACATACACACAGAAGCACTGGCCCAGATGACTTCAATGATGATTTGTACCAAGTGTTTAAAAATAATGTCAATCCTTCTAATACTTTTCCAAGAAACAGAAGATAGAAGAGGGGATACTTCTCCATCCATCTATGAGGCCACTGTTACTGTGATACTGAAACCATACAAATAAATTATATAGATCAATATCACTGATGAATATTGATGCAAAAATATTCACAAAATACTAACAAAGCAAAGTCAACAAACATGTAAAAAGGATTAAACAATATAACAAATTAGTTGGTGCAATGTATAAATGCATATTAAAAAATAAAAAAACAAAAATTATTTGATCATCTCGATAAAATGAGAGAAAACACTTTGCAAAACCCAACGTCCTTTTATGATTAAAAAAAACTAGGATTACAAGAAAACTTTCTAAATTTATGAAGAATATTTATGAAACATCTACAATCTATGGTATACATGGTGGAGAAAGACTGAATACTTTCCTCCTAAGATCAGAAACATGTCAAAAATGTTCACTCTTGTTATTTCTAATCAACTACATTAGAGATTCCAGCTAGGGAAATTAAGGTGGGGAAGAAACATCATCTAATTAAATTAAAACTTTCACTGTAGATGACATAATCTTGTGTACAGAAGATCCTAAGAAATCTAGCACAAATGTTTAGAATTAATAAATTATTTCAAGAATGTTTCAGAATACTCCCTGGCTGGTGTGGGTCAGTGGACTGATTGTCGGCCTGCAAACCAAAGGGTCGTGGTTTCTATTCCCAGTCAGTGTGAGGTCCCCAGTAGGGGACACTCAAGAGGCAACCAGCCATTGATGATTTCCTCTTTTTCTTCATCCATCCCCCTCTCTCTGAAAATAAATAAATACTATCTTTGAAAAAAATTTTAACAAGAATGTGTCAAAATACAAGATCTAATTGTATTCCATGTGCTAGCAATGAACAGTCCAAAAGTAAAGTTATGGGAACAATATAAAAAATCAACATATAGATATATACATCAAAACAAAATAAATAAATATTTATAATAGCCTCAAAGGTAAAATACCTACAAATACATTTAATATAAGAGCTGCAAGATTTATACACTAAACATCATGGTGGAAATAATTTAAAGAAGCTATAATAAATGGATAAGACATTCCATGTTTATTGATCAAAAGACAAATTTGGGAAGAAGACAATACTATCCAACTGACCTACAGATCAATGCAACCCTTATAAAATCAGCTTTTCTTTGCAGAAATTGGCATATCATACAAAACCTAAAATTCACATGGAAATGCAAAGGACCTAGAATAGTCAAAACAATTTTGACAAGAATTAAAAGTTATAAGAAGCATACTTCTCAATTAACAACCTAATACAGCACTATAGTAATTAAAACAGTATAATATTGGGATAAAAACAGACAAGTAGATCAATGAAACAAATAAGTGATATAATTGCGCAAGTCCAGAAATAAACCCTCACATTTATCATCAAATAATTTTTAACAAATGTGCCAAGATCATTTATTTATTTTTAAAATATATTTTATTGATGATTCTATTACAGTTGTCCCATTTTTTCTCCCTTTTATTCCCCTCCTCCCTATACTTCCAGACCTTAGTTCATGTCCATGGGTCATACATATAAGGTCTTTGACTTCTCCATTTTCCATACTATTCTTAACCTTCCCCTGTCTATTTTATGCCTACCATTTATGCTTCTTATTCCCTGTAATTTTTCCTCCTTCCCCCAGTGATAACCCTCCATGTGATCTCCATTTCTGTGATTCTGTTCCTGTTTTAGTTGTTTGTTTAGCTCATTTTTGTTTTTTGTTTTTTTAGGTTTGGTTGTTGATAGTTGTGAGTTTGTGGTTTTTACTGTTTATATTTTTGATCTTCTTAGATAAGTCCCTTTAACATTTCACAGAACAAGGGCTTGGTGATGATGATATCTTTTAACTTGACCTTATCTGGTAAGCACTTTATCTACCCTTCCATTCTAAATGATAGCTTTGTTGGACAGAGTAATCTTGGATGTAGGTCCTTGTCTTTCATGACTTTGGATACTTCTTCCCAGCCCCTTCTTGCCTGCAGGGTTTCTTTTGAGAAATCAGCTGATAGTCTTATGGGAACTCCTTTGTGGGTAACTCTCTCTCCTTTTCTCTTGTTGGTTTTAAGATTCTCTCCTTATATTTAGTCCCGAGTAATGTAATTATTATGTGTTTTGGTGTGGCTTCCTTGGGTCCAACTTCTTTGGGACTCTGTGCTTTCTGGACTTTCTATAAGTCTATTTCCTTTGCCAGATCAAGGAAGTTCTCCTTCATTATGTTTTCAAATAATTTTTCAATTTTTTGTTCTTCCTCTGATCTTTCTGGCACCCCTATGATTCAGATGGTGGAATTTTTAATGTTATCCAGGAAGTTCCTAAGCTTCTCCTCATTTTTTGAATTTTTATTTCTTTGTTCTGTTCTTATTGAATGTTTATTTCTTCTTTTTGCTCAAAACCATTGATTTAAGTCCCAGTTTCCTTGTATCACTGTTGGTTCCCTTTATTTCACTTTTCATAGCCTTCACTTTTTCCTCTATTTTGCATCCATATTCAATCATATCTGTGAGCATCCTGATTACCAGTATTTTGAACTCTGTATTTGATAAGTTAGCTATCTCTTCATCACTTAATTGTACTTTTTTTGGAGCTTTAATCTGCTCTTTCATTTGGATCATGTATTTTTGTCTCAGCATGCCTGTTATGTAGTAAGGATCAGAGTCTTAGGTATTCACCATGGCCAGGCAATCCATGTCACTCTGTTGTGGCACTGTACATGGGGGAGGCATCCAAGATGGAACAATCCTTCTTCCTCAGTTCTTGGCTGGCTTTCAGCCAGTTCCTCTGCTACCCAAAAGGAAATTGGACCCTTCTGTTGCTGATTCCTGGGTGGGTACTTTTGTGTACATTCTAGGACCCTGTGGGTCTTTCCAACAAACTCTCCTGTGAGATTGTTGCCAGTTTCTCCTGCTGCCTCAATCCCCACAGGTTTTTTCACTCAGAGGCTTTGAGACTTTATTTCACCACACTGGATCCCTGGGTGTCATGGTCTGTCTTGCTCCCCAGTTACTATGTTTCCTCCCAGTTACTATGCATACAAGTCTGAGACTGCCCACTTGACAGTCACCATCTTGCCCTTCCCAGCCTCCAGCTGCTGCCTTGCTGCACGTCTTCTCCACTCAGGCTACCTATCTGTGCCCCTCCTACTGGTCTGGATGAATGTTTCTTCTTTAACCCCTTGGTTGTTGGACTTCTATAAAGTTTGATTTTCTGGCAATTTTGGTTATTTTTCATTTTTAAATTTATTGCCGTCCTTCTTTTGGTTGTGTGAGGAGGCAAAGTGTATCTACCTATGTTTCCATCTCATTCAGAAGTCCCAAGACCATTTAATGCTAAAGATTAATATTCTAAACAAATGGCACTGGATCAATTGTATATTATGAGCAAAACAATGATGATGAGAACCTATCTCATATCATAACAAAATACCTAATTCAAAATGAATCTATATATAAATCTAAGAACTAAAAATATAAAAATTCTTAAAGAAATCATAGAAATAAATCTTTTTGACCTTGAGAGGGGTAATGGTTTCCTACATATAACAGTGAGAACACAAGTTACAGAAGAGCAAAATAGGTAAATTTAATCAAAATTAAAAAACAAATAGCATCAAAGGATATATACCATTGAGGTGAAAATACATTTCACAGAATGGGAGAAAATATTTTCAAAATATATATCTGACAAGAGTTATTCCACTCTAAGTTATGTATCCAGGAGAAAAGAAAATCCATTTCTACACAAAAATTGTATATATATATATGTTTATAGCAGTACTGTTTACAATAGAAAAAAACATGGACACAACTTAAAATGCCCATAAACTGATGAATGGATAAACAAAATGTGTGCCATTCATATACCAGAATATTAATTGATAATAGCAGAAATCATATACTGATACCTGCTACCACATGATGAATTTTAAAATTATTATGTTAAGTAAACATATGCAGTTTATAAAGACCATGTATTATATGATTACATTTATGTGAAATGCTTACAATAGGAAAATACAAAATTCAGAATTAGATAGTATTTATCTGGGGTTCTGGCATTGTGGGAGGCAAGGCAGGTTGAGAGCTAGAATGAGAATATATAGGGGATGTTTATGGGGGATGTTAAAAGTTCTCTAAAATTAGATGGTGATGATGTTTGCAACTGTATGAATATATCCCAAATGACAAACTATAGTCCTTGAATGGGCAAACTTTGCAGTATTTAAATATGTTTTAAAACTGTAAAAAATCCCAAGCACCTCATCATTGACAAAATATTTTAGAGCTTTAAAATCAGGGGAAAAAACTGAATTCAAATATCTACTTTTCCCTTTTTAGCTGTCAGAGTGCAGAAATTCCCGATTTTCCCAGTGCAGTAAGTGCTTCTCTATTTAAAAAAATATGTGATAATGAAATTATCTAATGCACAAAATAATTACCTTGATTGTTTTTAGTATATTGTATGCATTAAAACAGTGAATAATGTTTTTATTATCCTGGTAGATCATTCATTTTATATACAAGCAGTTCCCCTAAAGCAAAGCCTATTGGAAATATTACCATGTACCCTAATATCTGAGGACTTAAAGAAGCATTAGTTTGCTGATAAATGAGATCTGTCTGTAAAAAGTCCAACCATTGTTAATATAATGAGAATGGGTTTGTGTGACATTGATGTAACTTGGCAGCCAAAGAAAGTGGACTGGAATGGGCATGTGTGAACAATGATGACTTCACTGTACTAGTCAATGAGGGCAGTAGATGCTGTTGAGTAAGCATGTGTACTCATGTGGCTGTCACATTCAAGATGACTGAGAGTAAAGTAACAAATCTGTATCAAATTTTGCATTAAGTTTGAATATTCCTCCACAGAAATTATTTAGATAATTCAGAAGGCCACAGTTATGGGTAACTGGTGACTGTCACCTTCATGTTGACAATGAATCCACTTAGGCATCATATATCATTCAGAGTTTTATGGCAAAACAACAAATCACCCAGGTGACTCAGCCCATCCAGCCCAGATTTTGTGCCCTGTGACTTCTGGCTTTTCTGAAAACTACAATCAACTTTGAAAGGGAAGAGATTTCATACTGTTGATGAGCCTAAGGAAAATACAGCAGCAGCCCATACCAATTGGGAGAACTGCATGAAGTCCCAAGGTACCTACTTTGGAGGGGACTGAGGTTTCATTGTCTTTTGGACAATGTTTCTTGTATCTTGCATATTCTTCAATAAATGCTTCTATTTTTCATATTACATGAATGAATATTTTCTGGGCAAACCTTTAGGAAATCAGGATAAAAGACAGAAAAAATTAAACTAGTACTTTTACATTGATCACACCATTATATTGCTACTGCCCTATCAGAAACTTTGGATTCTTAATTAGGTATTTATTTTAATCATCATCATCTATATGATCCCCATTATTATCATCATTAAATAGCATATATCAAGAAAAAACATTCAGAGCACATGTTATTTTTATTTCAGTTTTTGCCTATTAATTTTTTTTTTTTTTAGACAGAGAGGAAGAGAGAGAGAGACAGGGAGAGGAACATCAATGTGTGGTTGCCTCTTGCATGCCCTTTACTGGGACCTGGCCTGCAACCTAGGCATGTGCCCTGACTGAGAATTGAACCAGCAACCCTTTACTTTGTAGGCTGGCGCTCAGTCTACTGAGCCATACCATCTAGGGCATATTTTTTAAAGATGATATAGTGCTTTAGCACTGAGTACTCCAAATTTTCAACTGCTTTTCAACTGGCATGATAATTATTACTAATAAGCTCAGTGTTCCTTAAAATAGCTACCATTTTTTAAAAATCCTCACCAGGAGGATTATTAATTTTAGAGAGATAGGAATGGTGAGAGAGAGAAGGAAAGAAACATCAATGTGAGAAAGAAACATTGATTGATTGTCCCCTGTGCATGCCCCAACCAAGGACAGAACACACAGCCCTGGTGTGTGCCCTGACTGTAGAGAAAACCCACCGCCTTTTGATGCATGGGATAACACTACAACCAACTGAGCCATCCAGCCAACACTAAAACAGCTACCATTTAAATTTGTCCTTGTCTGGCTTATTAGCAATTGAAATTAGCACACAGTTCATTTGGTGAGAGATCTCCCAGGAATGTTTTTCTGTAATACTTGTAACAATCAAATTTTACAGATGAGGAAATCGGTTCAGGAAAACTATGACATTGATGTAATCTCACCAGCTCAGCTTCTAAGTAAATCTGGTGCATTGATGCAGAATTGCTGCTTTTTATGAGTATGTTTTATTGAGACAAAAATTGGGTTACATTGTCTAATAAACTTATTTTAAAATCAAAATTGTCCTGGAAAAATCCCACATGTATGCTTCTATAGCTATACTTAGCATAGCACTATGAGAAGGGAGAACTATTCTGTTGCTTGATAGTGATGATTATACTGATAATATCATCATTGACAAAATAACAGTTGAAGACTGCTTATACATGGGAAGGACCAGGCTCCTAGTCACAGGTGTACTGAGCACTTTCTCTGCAGCAGACTCTTCTCTGAGCATGGGAAATATGATAGTACATTAACAACCATGAATCCCTGCCTTACTTAGCTTAAGTCTGGAAATATTCATGAGCAAATTATGTTATAAAAATCAGTAGTGAAGAAAAATAAAACAATAAAAAGGGGATAGAGAGTGCTGGGGCCAGATGGGGTTGCAATTTTTAATAGTGTGAATAATAAAAGCCTTGATTTTATACTTATGCAAAGTTTTGAAAGAGGTAAAGGGGCAGTGTATGTGATAAATTGTAAAAGAGATTTCCAAGCAGGAGAAGAGAAAGTGCAAAAGTTGTAAGATGGATTTTAGATTTGATGACACAAGTGCAAATAACAACATATACAAATGAATTAGACTTCATTAAAAACTTTGCATCAACAGACACTATGAAGAAAGTGAAAAGACAGCCTAAAATATTTGCCATTATATATAATATGCAGTCAGATTATGTGTGTGTGTGTCAGATATATATATTGAGTCTAGCGTCTGAAAGCTCAACAACAAAAATGCAAATAACACAAAAAATGGTCAAAGAACTTGAATATTTCTCCAAAGACTTCAAATTACCAAACAAGTTTATGAAAAGATGTTTGAAATTATTGATTATTAAAGAAATGCAAATCAGAACTATAATGGGATTTCACTTCACACCTCCTAGAATGGCTAAAGTCAGGGGAGGGGAGAAAATAACAGGTGTTGGTGAAGAGATAGAGAGATCAAGTGGGTCCAGAATATTGAAGGCCTCAGAAGTCACCAGCCTTGATTTAAGAGAGACAAGGAGACACTGCATTATTGAGATCAGGAAGAAACACACACCAGCTTCTAAGTAGAGAAAAAAAAAAACAGAGTGTAATGGGAAGGAGCAAGAAAATCTATTTAATTGTCATTTGTTATAATCCAAATGATAGATGATGCATCCTGAGCCTGAAGAGTGACAAAGACAGTGGTTAGAGTGATTAATTACTGGATATGTCTTGATTGTAGACAGCAGGATTAATAATGTTATGAGTGGTTGACAGAGGGGAGGTTGTTGCAGGGAATAGGTGAGAAAGGTGAAAGGATTAAAAGGTAAAGTTAGTAATAACAAAATAGTCACAGAGATGTAAATTAAAGCATAGGGAAAATAGTCATTAATATTGTAATAACTGTGTATGGTGCAAGGTGGGTACTTGAAATATTGGGGGACCACTCTATAAAGCACATGATTGTCTAACTGCTATATTTGAAATTCATGCAGATTAACATTGAATGTAAACTGTAATTGAAAGAAAAAAAAACATGTTATGAGAAAGCAGGGAAAAAGAGGAATCAAGAATTTCTCCAAGGTCTCATGCACTGAGCATCTGATCAAGAATGCTGGGAAAGAATGCTGGAGGCATAAATGTAAAGAAAGAAAATGGGAAAATTACTTTTGGATATTGAAAGACCATGCATTGGAGCTCCCTTTGCCACGCAGTTTAGAAAGCAGGAAATGTAGCAGTGATGCAAAGTTCTCTCTTAACGGTTTGGAAGAATGCAAGAGAGACACTGCAGGAAGGAAAGGGGTGAAAGGACACTTGATGGTGGGCCAAGAAAGGTGCCACACATGGTTTTGTATTAATTGGTGATCCCAACACCATCAGCGACACAGCTGATGGTGCTGGGAACCCAGGGAGGCCTGCCGGCTGAGCATGGATTACTGGGAAACACTGGGGGCTACCAGAGCCATGGACTTCTTATTCTTTTCCTGAGATATGGTACCCTGGACTGGCAAAGGGGGGAAGGAAGGGCTGTGGGTGTTTTAAGGGACTCAGAGTTTTAATGAAGACATTAAGTCGTAATACCTAAATCTGTATAACTTTTGAATAAATAATTCCTTTCCTCTTTAGAAAGAGAGAAAGAGAGAGAGAGAGAGAGAGAGAGAGAGAGAGAGAGAGAGAGAGGAAGGAAGGAAGGAAGGAAGGAAGGAAGGAAGGAAGGAAGGAAGGAAGGAAGGAAAGGAAAAAGAAAGAAAGACCAGTAAGTTAGGCAGGCAGGCTTGTAAACCTCAAGTTCAGAAAAGAAATCTTTGCTGGGGATCTATTTTTTTCTTTTTTTTTTAATTAAATTTTATTTTAATTGTTGTTCTTATACAGTCCTCTGTTTTCTACTCCCATCCCATCCCTCCACCCCAGCCCTCCCCAGCTCCCTTCCATTTCCACCCCCCCTAGCTTTTGTCCATATGTCTTTCATACTTGTTGCTCTAATCCCTTCCCCTTTTCCCTGGATATTCCTATCCCTCTCCTCTCTTGTTCTCAATTTCAGTGTCTTTGGTTATATTATGCTTGTTTGTTTGTTTTTTTTTTGATTAGGTTCCTGTTAAAGGTGAGATCATATGGTATTTGTCTCTCACCTCCTGGCTTATTTCCCTTAGCATAATGCTCTCCAGTTCCATCCATGCTGTCGCGAAGGGTAGGAGCTCCTTCTTTCTTTCTGCTGCGTAGAATTCCATTGTGTAAATGTACCATAGTTTCTTGATCCATTCATTTATTGATGGGCACCTAGGTTGCTTCCAACACTTGGCTATTGTAAATTGTGCTGCTATGAACATTGGGGTGCATAGGATCC